>CM074810.1:408497-425315 GCA_037447605.1 Zygnema circumcarinatum
CCTCCCTCCCTCCCTCTCTCCCTCCCCTCCCTCCCTCCCTCCAGGTCTTCGGCAGCCCCCCTTGGCTTGAACCCACCTACAATATGGAAACGGACCTTCCCGCTCTCCTCGGCGACTACATGCTCCGTGAAACTGAGGGTGGTGGCCCTAACCTTTGGATTGTGAAACCATGGAACATGGCCCGCAGTTTGGACTCCACCGTCGCTTCAAGTCTGCCCCAAATAATTCGATTGCTTGAAACTGGTCCGAAAATTGCGCAAAAGTACATAAGCAGACCGGCTCTCTTCCGGGGATCGAAATTCGATCTGCGATTTCTCGTCCTTATGAAGAGTTTCCGCCCATTGGAGGCACATCTGCATGACGTCTTTTGGGTTGGGTTTCTCTCTCTCCCTCTTCTCTCTCTTTCTCACACTCTCTCTCTTGCTCTCTTCCATCTCTCCCCCCTCTCTCTCTCTTTCCCTCTCTTCCTCACTCTCTCTCCTCTCTCACTCTCTCCTTGCTCTCTCCCTCCCCCTCTCTTTCTCTTGTCTCTTGTCTCTCCTCACTCTCTCCTCTCTCACTCTCTCCTTACTCTCTCCCTCCTCTCGTTCTCTTGTCTCTTATCTCTTCTCTATCTCGCTCTCTCGCTCTCTCCCTCTCTCTCTCGCACTCTCTCCTTCCTCACTCTCTCCCTCCCCCTCTCTTTCTCTTGTCTTTTGTCTCTCCTCTATCTATCTCTCTCTCGCTCTTTCCTTCCTCACTCTCTCCCTCCCCCTCTCTTTCTCTTGTCTCTTGTCTCTTGTCTCTCCTCTCTCTCGCTCTCTCTCTCTCTCTCTCACGCAGGAGAGGGAGCGGGGATGCAGGCACGAATCGCTAACAAGCCGTACAGTCTTGAGGAGAAAACACTGAACGACTTTCAGACGCACTTCACTGTCATGGTCAGACGGCGGCTCAACCCTAATTCTATCTTCTAATGAGAGTGTTGTGATGTAGCAATATTCATTTTTAGGGTTTCAATACAACGTTTGACTCCTCTCTCCTATCCCCTCTACCTTCGTCTTCACTTTCTCTCCAAAGCCTTCACCGTCCAATCTGATCTCCCAGTTCAGTTTTCTTCTCCACTCTCTACAGCGCCACATCTCTCGCTGTCTCTCTCGTTCTCCATCCTCTCTCTCCCCTCCCTCTCCCTCTCCCTCTGCCTCTCCGTCTCCCTCTCCCTCTTTCTCTCCCTTTCCGGCCTCCGCTCCATCTCTTACACGGGAAAAGAAAGGGCAGTGCAGAACTATGTGGGAAAAGTGAACCATGTTCCAACCCATGAGTTTGTTCGCGCCTTCGAAGAGGAGCATGGCGGTATGCTCCACTCTTTCTCACATTTGCCATGAAGAAAATAATCGCAAAACCCAATAAACATTCTCAATTTGGGTTCTAGCTTTCCGAATCTCTCTCTCTCTCCCTCTCTCTCTCGCTCTCTCGCCCCCCCTCCCACCTCTCCCTCCCCCTCCCTCCCTCTCTCACTCTCTTCAACTGCTGATAGAAGCTTCTTGATTGGTTAAGCTTTATGGATTGTTGGGGTTGCATTGGAGGCAGTGACATGGAACGACATCGAGCAGCGTATCCGTTCTATGCTGCGAGAGGTGTTCCATGCAGCCGCAGCGTTGCATCCTCAACTGCAGAACGAGCACGCGCGAGCGATCTATGGAGTCGATGTTATGCTCACTGCAGATATGCAACCGAAACTGCTTGAGGTGTGGCCCCCCTCCCTCCCTCTCTCGTTCTCACTCTCTCTCTCTTTATTCCCCTCTCTCTCCCTCCCGTCTGCGTCCCACTCACTCTCTCTTTTCCCCTCTCTCCCACCCTCCCTTTCTCCCTCCCTCCCTCTCCCTCTCTCACTCTATCTCTCTCTCTCTCTCTCTTCCCCTCTCTCTCTCCCTCCCGTCTGCGTCCCTCTTACTCTCTCTTTTCCCCTCTCTCCGACCCTTCCTGCCCCCCTCTCTCCCTCTCTCCCTCCCTCCCTCCCATTTCCATGGTTCCATGTTGTCTCTGAATGCAGGTAACGTATTGCCCGGACTGCTCGAGAGCATGCAATTACGACATGCAGAGGGTTTCCGGCCCTCGCCGCGGAACCTGGTTTTTTGGAAAAAACTTCTACAACTCAGTTTTTGGATGCCTCTTCCGAGATGAGTCGGAGGGCGTCTCTCCCTTGTGATAGCAGAAGAGAAGGATGGGGATTAGGTCAGAGTCACTTTGAGTCACCTTATACCAGGTTCAATATATTTTTGTCAGCAGTAGTTTGAGCGAGGGAAAGAGAGAGAGAGAGAGGGCGAGAGAGAGAGAGATAGAGAGTGTGAGAGAGAGAGAGAGAGAGGGAGAGAGAGAGGGGGGGAGAGAGTGGTTATTTTAGAATTTTGTAACTACACCCATTTTCTTGATGCAAGATGACATCATCAAACATGAATGACGCCAGCAAAGTTGAATAAAGTTGGACCTTGAAAACCGACCTTTAGCTGAACGACGTAAAAGACCAATTTTTAAGTTTGTTATCCTTATTTTATTTTTTTTTTTTTGCACCGGTTCATTCAAAAAATCTTCACCTTTGAACTTCAGGCTCAACTCTTTCACAGATCGGACCATTAGACAAACCAGTCGACTGGTTCGGAACCAGTGATCCAATGGTTGGCAACCATTGAATTTCTGAAATTATGCCTTTTTGCAAAAATGGGTCGTATGTGTTTTTTGGTGGGTTGCTAACCGTTGACAACTAGTGTAACAAGCCTGATGCGTACAGATGCGTACGGATTCGTACAGCCGAGTTGTACGATTGTACGGAGATTCTGTACGGCCGAACCGTAATAGTTTTCTCCGAAACGCCGACGGCATTTTGGTAGCTGTAGCGTTCAGTTCGCTACAACTAGTGATTTAATGGTTGCCAACCATTTGATTTAATGGATATAACCATTCGACTGGTTGCCAACCAGCGCCGCCAGATCGAAACAACCATTCACAGTTCGGACCAGTGGATCGGCAACCATTGGACAACCATTGGATGGCAATGGTTGGACGTCTACTGGTCGACAACCAGTCGACTGGTTTGGAACCAGTGGATGCCACTGGTTGGCAACCAGTCGACTGGTTCGGAACCAGTGGATGCCACTGGTTGGCAACCAGTCGAATGGTTGTTTCGATCCGCAACCATTGGTTGGCAACCAGTCGACTGGTTTGGAACCAGTGGCATCCACTGGTTGGCAACCAGTCGAATGGTTGTTTCGATCCGGCGGCACTGGTTGGCAACCAGTCGAATGGTTTGGAACCAGTGGATGCCACTGGTTGGCAACCAGTCGACTGGTTTGGAACCAGTGGATGCCACTGGTTGGCAACCAGTCGAATGGTTGTTTCAGTCCTGCGCCACTGGTTGGCAACCAGTCGAATGGTTGTTTCGGTCCGCAACCACTGGTTGGCAACCAGTCGACTGGTTTGGAACCAGTGGATGCCACTGGTTGGCAACCAGTCGAATGGTTGTTTCGATCCGCAACCATTGGTTGGCAACCAGTCGAATGGTTTGGAACCAGTTGATGCCACTGGTTGGCAACCAGTCGACTGGTTTGGAACCAGTGGCATCCACTGGTTGGCAACCAGTCGAATGGTTGTTTCGGTCCGCAACCACTGGTTGCCAACCAGTCGACTGGTTTGTCTAATGGTCCGATCTGTGCAACCATTCGACTGGTTGCCAACCAGTGGCATCCACTGGTTCCAAACCAGTCGACTGGTTGCCAACCAGTGGTTGCGGACCGAAACAACCATTCGACTGGTTGCCAACCAGTAGACGTCCAACCATTGCTATCCAATGGTTGTCCAATGGTTGCCGATCCACTGGTTGTAAAGAGTTCTCTTTACAACGCTCAACACTGCTGAACCCTTTTTTAATGTAGATTTGATCAACTTTGCAATCATTTTTAAGTTTTGTTTTTTCAGATTATCGTTCAACCACCAATTCTCGACCGTTACATTTACAAACGAAAAAAAAAATGCCCCAACTCCAAAACCACCTCGAACCTAATTCCCTGCAAACTGGCAGACCATTCCGTACCAAAAGTTCCCCTGCTTTTTGCCCTTAACCCTAACTCCCCCCTCTCTCCCACTCCCCTTCCTCTCCCACCCCCCTCTCGCCAGCCCCTCCTCTCCCACCCCCCTCACTCCCACCCCTCTTCCTCTCCCACCCATCTCTTTCCCACCTCTCTTCCTCTTCCACCCCCCACTTTCTCCCACCTCTCTTCCTCTCCCACCTCTCTTGCTCTCCTAGCCCTCTCTCTTCCACTCCTCTTCCTCTCCCACCCCTCTGTCTCCCACTCCTCGTCCTCTCCCACCCCTCTTCCCCTACCACCCCCCTCTCTCTCCCACCTCTCTTCCTCTCCCACCCCTCGTCCTCTCCCAACCCTCTCTCCCCCACCCCACTCTCTCTCCCACCTCACTTTCTCTCCCAACCCTCACTCTAACCCACTCCCCCCTCTTTTCCACCCCTTCTCTCTCTCCCTCGCCTACTCTCTTCCCCCCCCCCCCCCCCTCCCCCCTTCCCCTTCCCCTAGGATGTTTTCTTTGAAATGCTATCGACTGTTTCTTTCCCCTTCACGCTCTCCACATTTTTCTTATCTTTCGCGCTCTTCCCAACCTCAATCCTTTTGGGGCGAATGAACATTGAGAAAACAATTCCTGCGAGGACTGTGCCCACGATAGGCGCTAACCAGTATACGTAAAAATGTTCGGAACTCGTATGCTCTTTCCGTACATACGCCCACGCAAATGCCTGCACACAAAACATGAAAGAAAAAAATTCCCCAAAGTAAAAACTTAACTTCCCATTCCACTACCATATTTCCATACATACATACATACATATATTACTTATTTATTATTATTTATATTTCCACTTTCCAACCCTAAAGCCCTCCAACCCTCAACCCTCCAACCCTCAACCCTCAACCCTCAACCCTCCAACCCTCAACCCTCCAACCCTCCAACCTCCAACCCTCAACCCTCAACCCTCAACCCTCCAACCCTCCAACCCTCAACCCTCCAACCCTCAACCCTCCCCTCCAACCCTCAACCTCAACCCTCCAACCTCAACCTCAACCCTCCAACCTCCAACCTCCACCTCAACCTCCACCTCAACCTCCAACCTCACCTCACCTCCAACCCTAAAACCCTACCCCCCCCAAAGCTCTCACCATGGCAGGGTTCATGGCCGGCCCCGTGTACGGCGCCCCCAGAACTATGGCCACGAGGACCCCCCCCATGAGGGTCCCCATTTTGACGAACGCATTCGCGGGCCCCGCAAAGATGCACGAAAGCACGACCACGTTCACCGCGAACGTGAGCGCGCCCTCCGCCCCCACCGCCGTCCAAAACGCGATTCCGGGGGCCACTTTGGGCCCGCCCAGAGTGTGGGCGTAAGCAGCCGGCATTACTTCTACGATGGCGAGCGCGCCGAGGATAGAGCCGGCAAGCTGGGGGGAGGGGGGAGGGGGAGGGGGAGGGGGAGGGGGGAGGGGGAGGAGGGGAGGGGGGGAGGGGGAGGGGGAGGGGAGGGGAGGGGAGGGAGGAGGGGAGGGGGAGGGGAGGGGAGGGGGAGGGGGAGGGGGAGGGGGAGAGGGGAGGGGAGGGGGAGGGGAGGGAGGAGGGGAGGTGGGAGGAGGGGAGGGGGAGGGGGAGGGGGAGGAGGGGAGGGGGAGGAGGGGAGGGGAGGGGAGGGGAGGGGGGGAGGGGGAGGGGAGGGGAGGTGGGAGGAGGGGAGGGGGAGGGGGGAGGGGAGGGGAGGTGGGAGGAGGGGAGGGGGAGGGAAAGGGAATGGTTAGGAGTTAGGAATGGGACGCAGAGGGGGAGGGGAGTGGGAGGGAGGAGGGGACGAGGGGAGGAGCGGGGAGGAGGAGAGGGAAGGAGGGTGTGGGGGTAGGTGGGAGGGAGCCAGGAGGAGTTGGAGGTGTGGGACAAAGAGAGGGGGAGGAAGGAAGAGAAGCGAGTGGAGAGGAGGACAGAGGAGCGTAACGGAAGGGAGAGAGGGAGCTCACAGAGACGATGCGAGAGAGAGACAAGGGGAGAACGCGCGAGAGACAGACCAAAATTAGAGAGGAGAGAGTAATAGAGGGAGAGCGAAAGAGGGCCACTTACCTGCGCAAGGATCCTAGTTCCGAGAGAGAGTACAGTCTCCCCTCCCTCCCCTATGCAATAGTTGGCAATGTTCCCTGTTGGATTGAAGGAGGCTCCACCCATGGCTTCTGCTAAAGCTCCAAAAACAGCGATTTGGACGGCTATAACCGACTGCAATCCAGCAAAACAAAGATTTTAGGGAGTACTTAGTATTCAAAATCCAATTAGTTTTTGTTGATTTGATATTTCTTGTACTTGAACTTGTATTCAGTTGACGATGAAGCATAGAAATTAGCGAAGGAAGCATACAAACAAGCTGCATAGAGCTGAAGCTTAAAAAATAGACTCTGTTTTGCTTAATAATACTTCATTTAGTCAGACTGAAACTGTAGTGAAAAATTTCCCACTAAACCTCGACAATTCCTTACTTGGCAGTATGCATAATCTTAGTATTTAATGAACTTCAGAGAATTTAGAGGCATTGGAGTTTAGAATGCTTTTAAGAAGCTCTTGGGGTTCATCGCCTTTAAGGTTTTAGAGGTTATTACGGCTTTAGATCCAGGGGTTTTAGGGCTTCAAGACTTCAAAAAAAACAAAAGGGGTTTCAAGGGTGAAATTAAACTGACCAGTAGCAAGACGAGGTTTGATGATTCATCGGTGCCAAAATATGGGCCCAAAATCATGACGGTGGCGCCGGCAGTGGACCCCACAAAGATGAAGATGAAGCTGCCAGGAAGGGAGTGGGAGAGGGAGGAGAGAGGGAGGAGAGAGGGAGGAGAGAGGGAGGAGTGAGAGAGTGTGAGAGAGTGCAAGAGAGAGAGAGGACAGAGGGAGCGTGAGAGTGCAAGCGATGGAGGAGGAAGAGAGTGTGAGAGTGGCCGACGGGGAGGAAGCATTGTGAGAGAAAGAGGAGAGGGAGGAGTGAGGGCGTAGCAGAGAGGGGGATACAGGGAAGGGAGGGAATGTGTTAAAGGACAGGAGAGGACGTGCGAGAGTGCAGGAGAGGGAGGGAGAGGCTGAAAGTGTGAAGAAGAGGAGAGACGGAGTGTGAGGAGGATGAGAGAATGTGAGGGCTGAGAATAGCGATAAGGGAGTCAGATCGAACGATTGACAATGTAAAATGTAATATATGAAAGTATAAATAAAAATAGGACTCTGAATATATCACGTAGATGTATAATTATGAAAATATAAATATTAGTACAAACACAAATATGGATATATAAAGTATGAACACGGTAATCAGAGAGTATAGACACAATGAAGGCGTGCAAGAGAGAGAGCCAAAATGGCGAAAATTGTGAGAATGTGACGAGAGAAAGCACGTGCCTGCACGTGAGTGTGAGAGGGAGAGGGGAGGGCGACAGAGAGAGAGAGAGAGAAAGAGAGAGAGAGAGAGAGAGGGGGCAGCACCTGACGGCAGCATCTTTGAGAGCAGGCCACAGGAGACCTCCCTCCATCATGGCGAATTTTCAAAGAAACAAAAGAAAGGAGAGCCTTTAAAGAAGTTTGCGGGTCTCAGTTTAGGGTTTAAGGTTTAGGGTAAGGGTTTGGGGCTTACTGCTGTGCAGGGGGAGAGACGGAGTGAGGGAGGGAGGGAGAGTGGGAGGGAGTGGTTTGGCTGACGTGGCGTGTCCTGAAGCGCGCGCGCAGACACACGTGCGAAGGTCGAGTCTTATTGGCGGATGCCGCCGGACCTGGTCACGTGGAAGGCCGCCAATATTGCGCGTGTGAAAGGAAGATCGGCCCAATCAGAAGCGAGGAAAAGATTCGCTTTTCGTGATACGGGCCAATCAGAGGGGAGGATGTGCCACGTTTCCTTACATGATTGGAGAAATACGCTCCTTTTCTTCCGGCCGTTTTTCCGGCCGTTACGGCGGATGCCGGAGGAATATATAAACATAAAATTAGTACACAGGAGGTTCAGAATGTTATTTTAATTATGTACTGATTTTGGTTTGTGAGGTCGAGTACCGGCTATTGCAATGTAGGCAGCCCCTTTCGATATCTGAACGGGAACCAAGAACTTTTGCTGGGAGTTCTATGTTTACTCTATGTGAACGCTGTTGAGTTCGTAGTCAAACAGGAAGTTGGCGGATCTCAACTCATGTAACAGATCAGTCTGCGCGTGTTCTTTGTTGGGACGTTTTTCTGTGCTCAGTTCTACTAGAAAGTTCACAAAATGTCCGTACAGGTGTACGACAACGTACGGATCGCATGGAAGGCTGTGGCCGTACATCTGCTCGGTCCTTTGTACCGCCCTGAGGGGCTTTGGCCGCTGGCCGGGCAGACACTTCCGAACAGTTTTAAATGACAAAAACCTTTCTGTCCAATCATTATAGGCCACGTCGTCATATGTAGTTTTATTGCCACGTGGCAACCATTGATTGGTTTAAAATTGTTTTTTTCCATCTTTGGGTACAGCCAAGTTGCAAGGGGAGCTGCACCTTGTCAACTGTCACACGTACATACGTGTACGGTATGTACGGTTTCTCGTACAAAATCTTGTTAATCAAGAGGCCTTTCGCTGACCATTCATTTCATTACTGTACGAAACGTACGATTTAACAAAGCAAAACTCCAATTCCTTTTACCTAGCAGTCGAAAGTACTGTACAGTGATGTACGGTATCATCCGTACGTACTCCTGCAACTGGAACCTTGGAACGTTGCGAGGAGCCTTCTAAGCTTAAGAGGAACTGGAAGCCATGGCTGCCCTTGCTTCCGCTGCAACTCTTGGAAGGGCCGCGTCTTCTCTCGCGGCAAGCTCTTCTCAAAGAGGAGTGGCGGCTCGTTCACCTCTTCCCTCCTTCGCAGGTCTTAGGGCGTCTGCCGTCTTTGGAGCCTCAAGCCGCTTGGTTTTCGGTGCAAGATCTGCTCCTGCTGCTGCACAGAAAGGGAGGGAAGCTCGCAGATCTTTCTGTGTATCCAGCTCCATGGTGTCTGTAGGAAGCACCCTCCCGGAGGCGGACCTCACTTATTTCGATAAGGAGGGCACATTGCAGACGGTTTCAGTGAGCCAGCTGTCTAAGGTATGTCTGTTGCAGCTCATCGGAGCAAGCAGGCGAGCCTGAATCCTTCGCTTTTCTGCTGAGATTCAACAAATACATAGTGTTTTCTCCCATTCTTTTGTATCCCTTCAACAGATTGATCTCGTTTGCTTAATCTTGGAACTGATGATGAACCGTCTTTCTGCTGGATGATTTCAGGGCAAGAAAGTGGTGCTCTTTGCAGTTCCAGGTGCCTTCACTCCAACATGCTCTCAGAAGCACCTTCCAGGATTCATTGAAAAGGCGGATGAGCTTACAAGCAAGGGCGTGGATACCATTGCCTGCGTCTCTGTGAACGATCCCTTCGTCATGAAAGCCTGGGGAGAGTCTATTGGAGTCGGAGAGAAGGTCCTCCTCTTGGCTGATGGAAGCGCCATCTTCACGAAGGCTCTCGGTGTTGAGCTGGACCTCACAGACAAGGGCCTCGGCATCCGGTCCCGCCGCTACGCCCTTCTGGCGGATGACGGAGTTGTGAAGTCGCTGAATCTGGAGGAAGGCGGAGCTTTCACGATCAGCGGTCCTGATGAGATTCTGAAAGTGCTTTGAATGTTTCCTTTTAAGGAAGGCAGGCGGCTGCTTGAGGGCAGGTTTCAGAGGGCACAAACATAGGTTGTTTGTAGGGTTCAGGATGTGCAAGAAAGGAAGAGAGGAAAAAAGGATTTTTTTTTTTTTGGGTCATGTTTTTTGTATGTGAGCTGGTCAGGCAAAATCTGCAGTCCTTGAGGAACTTAAAGAAGGGACGGTGCAGTTTTTTGTGTCGTTTCGGCTTCCTTTTTTGAAAGTAGTTTGGAAATTCTTGATTCGTGGAAAGTGATCTCTCTTTATTCAAGAGTCGTCATATTTGTTCGTGTGAGATAGAGCTAAACAACAGTGCAAAACTGCTTTAAAGATGTCGTAAATTAGTTTGTTTTTACACTGTCAAGGAATAATATTTTTTTGGATACATTCATTTCCTTCATTTTCTTTACCCTCCCATGACTGTCTTGAAGGCCCTTTCTGCTGTTTCAGTCCTCTCTCTCTCTCTCTCTCTCTCTCTCTCGCTCTCTCTCGCTCTCCCTCTCTCTCTCTCTCTTTCTCTGAGGTAGATTTTCTTCGACCTTGTTTTTGCTCTGGTACAGAATCCACAGATGCTCAGGAAACTTGAAACTATTGGACGTTTCTTTTCAGATAAATTTTAACCTATTGTAGCCTATCCTATACTCAGACATATTCATTGTTTTTTATCGATTGTATGATTTCATCGAGCTGGTTTGCGGGGTGTTAGCTTCCTCTTTGTTTGCTCTTCTCCTGTTAGACTTCTCGTCAGTTTGCACCGTCACATTTTTGTTATATTTTGAAAGATTAAGGATGGAGGAAATGGGCTATAATGATGCCCGTTTACAGTAAATGATTTGTAAGTTTTTTTACTAGGATTCGCACCACCTCTAGAGCGCTGAACCCTAAAAATGGCTCAAACCCTGAACCCTAAACCCTAAACTCTCAACCCTGCATATAGCTTTATCCTGGATGGTCTATGGTTGATTGTTTAAGTGCCTCACGGTCTCATGGTCTCATCCAGAACCGCTTGAAGTCGATGTCAAATTTTTCCGTGATGGGCCAACGGGTGGGGGAGACATCCATCACTTTATCAACCCAGTTTTCGGTTTATGGTTTTTACGTTTTTGGTTTTTGGTTCTCAGTTTTCGGTTTAAGGTTTTTTATCGTTCTGTCAAGGCCTAGACTTCGTTGACTTTAAAAAAAATGATTTTATCGAAGTGCCTTTGGAGGAGAAACGCCATCCAGAGAGTTTCACTGCGTGTGCTCATAAGTTGAGGAGGTCCCTTTCACCGCATCCGGATCAAAAAAAAAAAAAAAAGCCTGTTCTGCGGTTTCCAAAAATGTGAAAAACCAAAACTGAAAAATATGAAAATGAAAAAGGGAAATATGACTCTGTGAATTGTGACATCTTGGCAAAATCCCGCTCTCGATTTGATAAAAAATTACATGATTTGACTGGAAATCGGCCACCACCAGGACCCTAAAACCCTAAACCCTAAACTCTGAAGCCCTGAACCCCTCGTAAACTCCAACAACATCCTTAAAAACAAGTTTTCAAAATCAGTCACAAGGACCCAACCCCTTGACAAAACCTTAAACCTTATTCCCTGACAACGAACCGCCTCTCTTTTTTTCTTGAACCCTGCACCCTAACCTTTCTCCTTGACAAAACCTTAAACCTTATTCCCTGACAACGAACCGCCTCTCTTTTTTTCTTGAACCCTGCACCCTAACCTTTCTCAAGAACCCAAGTTCCAAAGACCCTTCCGACTCTGACCCATCAACCCTAAACCCTAAACCTTAAACCCCAAAACCCCAAACCCTAAACCCTAAACTCTAAACCTTAAACCCTGAACCCTGATTCCGCCGGTTTCAAATCCCAAGGATCGTTCGCATTTGATGGGGGTTATGCCTCAGCATAGACCTCGCCTCCGGATACGAATTCCGCGGGTCCGTCAAGGCGCCATAGATCACACTGTAAGTCTCCGCCAAAGCTCCGGCCACTCTCACAGAAGCTACCTCTCTCAGCTTCGGCATCTGCATGAGCTCAAAGTCAGGCCATGGCCCCTCGTTCCCTCCAATTCGCCCATAGAGAGAGCGGAGAGACTCTCCCATAGCGACAGGACCCATCCCCTCTCTCACTGCAAGAGGAGGGTCTGAGGGAGACTTGGGAGCAGCTAGAAGCACCATCTTAGAGCTAAGTTTACACTTTTCGAGGACTTCCTTTAGTTCACTATCCACGAGAGCTGCAATGTGGGTTTCTATGGCGGCTTCAAGAGAGGCTGCCTGTGCTTCTGCCACTTGGAAACCTGCTAGAGGTTGCTGCATTGCTGAGAGGCAGTTGATGAGGAAGATACGGCGGAGGGTCTCCACAGCCTGAACATATGAAGAGCATACAGTTTGGATCAGAATGGGGGGAGGGAGAGGGAGAGGGGGAGTGGAAGGGGGAGGGAGGGGAGGGGAAGGGAAGAAGGGAGGAAGAGAGAGGAGAGAGGAGAGAGGAGAGAGGAGAGAGGAGCGAGGGAGAGCGAGAGAGGGAAGGAGGGAGTGAGAGGAGTGAAGGAGAGGGAAGCACCTGAGGAGAGGCAGTGCCTGTTCCTACTCCGGAAGCCATTTCTGCTGCAATAGCTCTCCTGCTGAGAGAGTTTCCCTCTATTGGAGTTGCTCCATTACTGACTGCAGGTAGTCCTCTCCTTGAACCGCTATCTTGAAGTCCCGAAGAGCCCAATCTTCTGCTGTTTGCAACTGCAGATTTTGACCCATATGCTGCTGCCGCTCTCTCACACATCTGCATAGAACAAGTCCCCCCTCTCGGCTACTAAAATTAGCCAAATAGATGACTAAAACAGCAGGTGGTTGAATCCAGCAAAGTGTGAAATTGGGTAAGGTATCGAAAACTCTCAAGTTTGCACTGCAGGACTAAGTGGTATTCAGAAAGTTTGCTACTGGTAATTTCTTGACTGGAACATTCAATAGTGATATCTATATTCACTTTAGCAATAGCTAAGATTTGAGCTTTTTTAAAGAAGAAAACATCGGTACTATGACATAAACCCACAAATTATAAAACTCTCCTCTTCCTTCTGCAACCAAATGTGAGAATTATTAAAAAAGAGAGAAAAGAAAGGTTTAGGGTTTAGTTGAGGCACACCTGCAAGAGTGGTGTGAGCATAGCCAAAAGCACCGGTTCAAAGGAAGGTTTAGTCATTCCGTTAGCCACCATAATATGTTGATGTGTATCAAGAAGCTCAAGAAGGAGAGTCACTCCGTCTCCCACTGCGGGAGGGGGAGAGAGATCTGCTCCCACAGGGGGGGGATACCGGAGAAGCTTATCTCCGCGAGCCTTGATAATGTCAAAAAAAGTGCGTTGTGCAGTTTCTTTTACATCCCGTAAAGTCACAGAGAGAGCAGCTTCCTCCCCCAGAAGCTCTGCAATCTATAGTTCTCTCCCACCCACACAAAACCCTAAATAAGTTTGTAGGGTTTTTAGGGTTTTTAGGGTCTTTAGATTTTGCCATAGCTGACTGAGTGCTGCAGAAAAAATGGGTACCTTCCTTATAAAATCCCCTCCACTCCCTTTCCCCCCTCTCTCTCTGTCCCCCACTCTCTCCCCAATCTCTTTCTCTCGCCCCTCCCTCCCCCCCTCTCCCTTCCCCCTCTCAAAAAGACATCCAAACGCTTGACGAATCCCCAAAACCGTAGAGATAAGAGAATGTGTGTGTGTGTCTGTGGGTTCTCTCACTTTTCATCTCTCCTCCTCCCACCTTTCCCTCTCACTCACTCTCCTCCTCCCCCCTTTCCCTCTCCCTCACTCTCCTCCTCCCACCTTTCCCTCTCCCACATCCTTCCACTTACCGTGTGTGAATAGAAGGCCAGTAAATTCCATAGATTATATGCGAGCAGCAGCCCAGGAGGGGCTGCTAAGACCTGCTCCACTCTCACTTTAAAGGGTCTGCATACTCCCTCAAAAACTCGGTTTAATACCCACACCATATCGGCCTCCACGGGCTCTCCCACTCCCTCCCTCCCCCCCTCTCTCCCTTCCCCATTTGCCTCTCTTGAAAACCTCCGCGATGTGTTTCTCGAGCCGGACCCCTCCTGCCCACTGAACAGAGCCATAGCCAGCTCCCTTTCTGAAGCGAGTGCCTGCAGCAAGATATGGAGAGAGAAGATGGTGTCAGATAATAGGGCCTCTCTCTCTCTCTCTCTCTCTCTCTCTCTCTCTCTCTCTCTCTCTCTCTCTCTCTCTCTGGTGTCAGCTAATAGGGCCTCTCTCTCACTTTCTCTGGTGTCAGCTTATAGGGCCTCTCTCTCTCTCTCTCTCTCTCTGGTGTCAGCTAATAGGGCCTCTCTCTCACTTTCTCTGGTGTCAGCTTATAGGGCCTCTCTCTCTCTCTCTCTTTCTCTCTCTCTGGTGTCAGCTAATAGGGCCACTCTCTCTCTCTCTCTCTCTCTGGTGTCAGCTAATAGGGCCTCTCTCTCACTCTCTCTGGTGTCAGCTTATAGGGCCACTCTCTCTCTCTCTCTCTCTCTCTCTCTCTCTCTCTCTCTCTGGTGTCAGAAATTATTATGAAATTACAGCTATTACATCACCTGATGCAGCCATCCCAGCATATCTCCCACATAGCGCAGTGGATCATGCGCATGCACTTCAATAGGGCGCGGCATCCCCCCCGGCCCCCCCCGTGTGAGAGCGCTAATGAACCTCCGAAACAAAGCATTGTGGCGAGTGTTTGAAACCTGCAAGAACACAATACTTCAAACTTTAGACCCCTCTCTAACTCAAGTAATTCCCGAAACACACTTATACTATTTCAAATAATACCAGACCACTCCCCCGCCTCTCTCTCTCTCTCTCTCTCTCACTCTCTCTCTCTCTCTCTCTCTCTCTCTCTCTCTCTCTCTCTCTCTCTCTCTCTCTCTCTGGTGTCAGCTAATAGGGCCACTCTCTCTCTCTCTGGTGTCAGCTAATAGGGCCTCTCTCTCACTTTCTCTGGTGTCAGCTTATAGGGCCTCTCTCTCTCTCTCTCTGGTCTCAGCTCTCTCTCTCTCTCTCTGGTCTCTCTCTCTCTCTCTCTCTCTCTCTCTCTCTGGTCTCTCTCTCTCTCTCTCTCTCTGGTGTCAGCTAATAGGGCCTCTCTCTCTCTCTCTGGTGTCAGCTAATAGGGCCACTCTCTCTCTCTCTCTCTCTCTGGTGTCAGCTAATAGGGCCTCTCTCTCACTCTCTCTGGTGTCAGCTTATAGGGCCACTCTCTCTCTCTCTCTCTCTCTCTGGTGTCAGCTTATAGGGCCACTCTCTCTCTCTCTCTCTCTCTCTCTCTCTCTCTCTCTCTCTCTCTCTCTGGTGTCAGAAATTATTATGAAATTACAGCTATTACATCACCTGATGCAGCCATCCCAGCATATCTCCCACATAGCGCAGTGGATCATGCGCATGCACTTCAATAGGGCGCGGCATCCCCCCCGGCCCCCCCCGTGTGAGAGCGCTAATGAACCTCCGAAACAAAGCATTGTGGCGAGTGTTTGAAACCTGCAAGAACACAATACTTCAAACTTTAGACCCCTCTCTAACTCAAGTAATTCCCGAAACACACTTATACTATTTCAAATAATACCAGACCACTCCCCCGCCTCTCTCTCTCTCTGGTGTCAGCTAATAGGGCCTCTCTCTCACTTTCTCTGGTGTCAGCTTATAGGGCCTCTCTCTCTCTCTCTCTCTTATAGGGCCTCTCTCTCTCTCTCTGGTGTCAGCTAATAGGGCCACTCTCTCTCTCTCTCTCTCTCTGGTGTCAGCTAATAGGGCCTCTCTCTCTCTGGTGTCAGCTAATAGGGCCACTCTCTCTCTCTATCTCTCTCTGTTGACAGATAATAGGGCCTCTCTCTCTCTCTCTCTCTCTCTCTCTCTCTCTCTCTCTCTCTCTCTCTCTCTCTCTCCCTCTTTCTCTCTCACTTGACTGGTCAGACAGTCCTTCGATTGAAAAAACTGTTTTGAAATAACAAAAAGGAGGGAGGAAGGGAGGGAGGGAGGGAGGGAGGGAGGGAGGGAGGGAGGGAGGGAGTGCTGAGTAGAACCTCCGCGGGAGTGAGCTGGTAGTTGTGCAGAAAATTGGAGACAAGCTCTTGGCGGTGCGTGTACTTTTCGAGCTCCTCTTTGAGCTGTTCCGTCGCCCCCACCATGTCGCCCGTGGAGGAGGTGCAGCTGCTAAGGGCCTTGGAGACTCTGCATAGAGAGGGGAGGGAGAGGGAGAGGAGAGGAGAGGGAGAGGGAGAGGGAGAGGGAGAGGTTGAGAGCGAGGAGAGGAGAGGGATAGAGAGGGGGGGGAATATGAAGAAGGAAGAGAGAAAGGAGGAGATAGAGAGAGAGACGGGAGAGAGGAGGGGAAGAGGGAGAGAGGGAGAGCGAGAAGGGAGAGGAGAGGGATAGAGAGGGGGGGCAATGTGAAGAAGGGAGAGAGAGAAAGGGGGAGATAGAGAGAGAGAGAGACGGGAGAGAGTGGGGGAAGAGGGAGAGGGAGAGAGAGAGAGAGAGGGAGATTGTATCAAGGGAGTGAGGTCGATGAGAAATAGCTCATTACCTGTCGCAGCAGTCTGCAAGACCCTGCACTTCTGCTTCCACTGCATCGAGGGCCTGCACAACCAAGAATTACAGTTCATTAAAAAAAAAAAAAAAAGGAAAAAACGAGGAACCTGGAAATAGTGAAAAGAAAGGCCTTACATGTTCTCGGATCAATGCTCTGAATATCCGCTATCATCAGATCCAATTGACAATGTTTTCTGAAAAGCCTGAATCGGAACCCTAATAACTTTGAAAGACCCGGAAACCTGCAGAACCCTAAATGTTACCTGCGTTGCATTGGATGATAACACACCTTTTGAGCTGCTTCTGAGGCCGCCAGAAAGTCCTGATTGATGCTGAGGCCCCTCCTCTCAAGCGTGGCGCGCAGATTTCTTCTTGAATTTAAAGTATTTTCCACATAGAAACTGGAGAGGGCGCTGAGGGAAGCGAGAAGCTCTGGAGAGTCTGTACGCGTTTCTAACACTTTTTTCAGTTTCCGGGAGAGCAGGGGCGCGAGAGAAGTGCTCATTTTGGCTTATGAAAACAAAAAAAAAATAAA
>CM074810.1:443266-463266 GCA_037447605.1 Zygnema circumcarinatum
GGGGAGGGAGGGAGGGGAGGGGAGGGAGGGAGGTGTGCAATGTGTAAAGAGATTGCTTTCAAGATCCCGAATTGAAGAGGACCCCGAAAATGGCAATATAAATAAGATTTTCTTTACAGATGCAATGAAATTAAACTGCATACGACGACCTGTATGTGTCTTAAGTTAAAATACCTTGGGAACTGCTGCTTGAAAGACAAAGTCTGTGATTGGCTGCAGCCCGGAGTTGGTGTAGGAAGCTGCAATACTCGTGGTTCCGGGGGCTCCGGAAAGTTTACTGAATTCAAAGGCCACTTTTAGGCCATTTCTCTCCAAAGCGACTATTGCAGGGAAGGCTGCAGAGAGAACAAACACAGAAGCTCTCCAGTTTTAGAAAACCAGAAAACTAGAAAACTAAGTTAAGTGTTTGTGGGTGGGAGGATTTCAGGTTTGTGGGACTTTTAAGGTTAGTAGGAGTTTGCATCCCATCATACTCTCACAGTATGATGACAGAGTATGGAATCAAATGTTGAGAGAGCATGTGCGAGAGAGAGAGAGAGTATACGTTAGAGGGAGAGAGAGAGAGTATATCCCAGAGAGAGAGACACTATATGCGAGAATGATCTCTGACCAAATCGCAAAACGTCAAACCGATTTTACTGAACCCTAGATAACCCAAAAAACTCACCGGGAGTGGGAGCAGGAGTTGAAAACCCGAAATCGCTGAATGGGTCCTCCATAGCCGGGGCTGCTAAAGGAGGGAGAGAGGCTACAGTGAGGGAGGGAGAGCCTCCCACCATGAGAGAAGCCAAGGGGTCGAAAGAGGCAGCTTGGGGTAGTGCTGCTGAAGGAGGGGTAGTGGTAGGAGGGAGAGAAGCGGGAGTGGGAGTGTCACCGAGAGAGAGGAGGTCTAGCAGTAGGTTGGCTCCCGCTGCGGGAGGAGCACCTGCTACCACCATTTAAGATGGAGGATGTAAGTTGTAAGGTCATACAGAAACAGGAAAATGTACGACTAGAAGCGTACAGTATGGACAGATTAGGATTAGGGTTAACTGCAAATCAACTTTTCAGGTAAACAAAACAAGCACGGACGACAAGCCAAAAACTAAAAACCCCAAACCCCTCTTTCGTTCTTTCCTTTATCGAGATGTCTCTCTCTCTCTCTCTCTCTCTCTCTCTCTCTCTCTCTCTCTCTCCCTCCCCTTCACCAACAATAACTGAGATCCTAAAGACCTGCTACTGCTACTACTACTTCACCTGAGAGAGCCCCTCCTCCTCCTCCTCCTCCTCCTCCTCCCATCATATCCAGAAAAGCCTCTCCCCCTGTGGGAGGGGCCGCACCCACATCTTCCGCACTAAAGTCCAATAAGTCTGCCAGCATTGGCGGGCCGGCCTGCATAGAGCCGTTGGCTTGAGGGGGCTTTCGGCTCTCACTAGAAGATGAGAGAGGGAGGGAGGGAGGGGTGTCCACGGGAGGGGAGATTTCTGCTCGCTTTGCGCGGTATGCAGCTTCATCTAAAGCAGGCATTTTGTCAACGAGGGAGCCCCTGAAAGAGGAGAGGTAGAGGAGAGTGAGGGGAGGGGAGGGGGAGGAGGAAGGAGAGAGGGAGAGAGAGGGGGGGCGAGAAGAAGCGAGAGAGGGGAGAGGGAGGGGGATAGGCGAGAGGAAGAAAGATAGGGAGAAGGAGAGGGACAGGGAGAGGGAGAGGGAAAGGGAGAGAGAGAGAGAGGAAGAGGGAGAGGAGAAGCGAGAGCGAGAGCGAGGGAGAAAGAGAGGGAGAGGGAGACGGTGTGGGAGAGGGAAAGTGAGAGGGAGGGAGAAGGAGAGGGAGAGAAAGCAAGAGGGAGAGAGATTGACAAAGGGTAGGCACGCTATTTGGCGAATGCATAGTAAGGTGTTCATGGAACACAGGTGGGAGATGGAGAGATGAGAAAGATGAGAGAGGTGGGAGACGTGGAAGGTGACAGGGGAGAGAAAATTACTTGATTTTGTCGTGCTTTGAAAGGATGGTGCTGAACTCCACTGAACGCTGTTGAAGCTCAAGAACTAGGTTATGGCGATGCTGATCAATGAGCATTGCAATATGTCTGCAAGCAGTTGCAAAAACCCACTTGTAGGCTACCATAAAAAACTAGACGAAATTTGCAACCAGAAATGAGGAACCAACAAACTTGAAAGCTATGATCCTCAAGGGCATTCACTTTTGAAGAAAGGGTGGCAAAACTAAGCCTAAATAATAATATTTGAGCTTTATATTGAACGGAAATACCGCTAGGGTGAATGAGAAGAAGCTACTGAAGCAGTATGAGCGAGTGAGGGAGGGGAAGAGGGGAAGTGTGAGAGAGAGGGGGGAAGAGAGAGAGAGAGGGAGAGACAGAGAGATAAAGAGAAGAAAGTAGAAAGGAGGGGAGAGTGAAAGTCAGAGAAAGTAGAGAGCGGAGAGAGAGAAGCTATGAAAACTTTCAGAGGGAGCGAGAGAGGAGGGAAGAGAAAGGGAGAGAAAAAGATAAGAGCAGGGAGAGTGACAAGAGAAGAGAGAGAGGAGATAGAAGAGAGCGAGAGAGAGGGGGAGAGAGTGCGAAAGAGAGAGAAGAGAGGGAGAGGAAGAGGAATGGAGAGACGAGAGTAAGAAGTGAAAATAGAGAGAGAGAAGAGAGAGGGGAGGGCGAGTGAGAGAGAGAGGGTAGAGAGCGGAGAGAGAGAGAGAGCCCACACACCCCGTGCAGGACGGGAAGCGAGTGGTGAGCTTGAGCAGGGCTGTGAGGGCATATGCGCGCGCCGCCGCTGTTGAACGCGAATCTTTGAGAACCGATTCGAGCACATCGACAGCGTCCGCCTCCGTTACCTGCACAACACATGGATCGCCAATAGGAGCACAAATGTTATGAACATGCGCCTTACATGATGACAGCAACGTGATATTCAAACATTAGATTCACTAAATGTTAACTGCAACTCTGCAACTTTGCATCAACAGTTCAAGTTCTGCTGTTGTTGTTCAATACGAAGATGAAGCAGTCGATTACAACAGAGTTGTCAGTTATATGTGGAAAGAGAGGCGGGGGGGGGGAGAGTGGGGGGGGAAGAGAGAGAGGAGAGAGAGAGATTACCGTTATGGGCTCCTCACCCTCTAGCTCTCCCGCATGATTTACCAACATTTCTCCGAACTCCCCAATAGACCATACAGTAACCAGAGCTAGACTTTCCTGTACATTAAAAATGGGAGAAATAAGTAAAAAAACTTTAAGTGAACACATTTGTACATTATGAGATGCAGCAAACAGCCATACACCCTAAAACCCTCAATTTACGAAAAAATTTACATCCTTTTTTTACCAGTTGAGATAGTTTCTAAGGAGCATTTCTATGTGTTGACCTTTGAATAGTTCAAGAATAAACTGCATTCTTAAAACGCTTAACATTTCAAAACACTACAAAAAGCTTACTTTAGACCATATTCCTTCCAATAAGACCTTATAAGTCCTTTACTAAAGCCTTATTACATGCAGAACTAAGCATATACATACCCCTCCCTCCCCTCCCCCCCCCCTCCCCCTCCCACCCCCCCAAAAACAACCCAAAGTTTGTAGTATATTTACCTGCCCTTTCCAGCCGTGAAAGGCTCGGAAAAAAGATCGTACGGAATAGCCCTGAAGCTCGGAAGTGTTGGTAATGAGCACAATAAGGAGCCGGATCACATCTTCTTTCACATATGCCCCAGCCTGCATATAATACCACAAAAAAAAGGTCAAAATACAAGGAGGGGGGGGGGGGGGAGGAGGTGGTAGAAATCATAGCAGGAGGAAAAGCTCTGAGAGAGTTACTTTCTGTAGCCTCCTGCAGTGGAAAAGAAATTGGGTTTTGAAACTAAAAAGATGAAATTTTTTGAAAAGAAGGCGAGAGTAGAGGTTGAGGTAGGGCTGAATACCTCAGAGAGAACCTTGACCATGATATCGAGGTGCCAAAGCTTGCTGGGAGCATACCTGTGTAAGGCACACATATAGGAACGTGAGAGTGGGCGAGGGGGAGAGCGAGAGTGGGGGAGGGAGGGAGGGAGGGAGGGAAAGGCGGTGCTGGGCAAATAGAGAGAGAGAGAGAGAGAGAGAGAGAGAGGGAGAGAGAGAGAGAGAGAGAGCGCGAGAGAGGTTGCTTAATGCAATTGGGTCTGTTCAGTTTTTCTGTCAGTATATGTGTGATTGATTACAACTGTCTTCATGCAAGGGAGAGGGAGGGGGGCGGAAGAGGTAGCGTGATAGTAAGAGAGATAGATATAGAGAGAGAGAGAGAGTGATAGATATAAAGGGAGAGGGAGAGAGACAAGTGGGGAGTGTGAGGGGAGGGGACAGTAACTTATTATAACTGTCGTCATGCATGAATGTGCCACACATTCATGAAATCGATTGGCATGAATGAACTCCAAACAAGAAAGTTGCATGAGAAGAAGAAGTTTGCCAAAAAGCAAACACCTCACCCACATCTATCTACATGCGGGAAAGCAAATATGCTAAGGCATGCACATACATGCATTGAACAAATGATGGTATGAACGATCATCACCTCTGAACAAGTGCGCATATTTTTGTCGTTAGATCAGGCTTGAAATCGGGATCGCTAACTTTTAAATACTCTAGAAGCTCTTTTGTTAAAGTTTTGATGTTGCTCTCATTCACAAGAGCGTACACCAAATCGAGGGCTCTCCTCCGAATGGAAACATCCGAATCCTACAAATTGCACCAGCACTTCAAACTTCTTAGCAAGATTCAATTCTACGAAAAAATTCAGTGCTGAAGCATGTGTATAGGTTCAAAAGTCTCTGTATTTGGATGTAAAAAGTGTATCATGATTCATACACAGTCAAAGTTCCGATTTCACATAGCCCTCTTCTGTAAAGCTTCAAAACTCTATTGAACTAGCAGTTTCATAGAACATCGATTTCAGTATCTCAAGCTAGCTGCTGAATGCTCAAAGAAGGGGTTCTATGGGTAAGCTTCAAACTTAAACTTCGTTGGCTAAAGTTTGTAGTGTGTGAGCAATTTGCAGGATTTTTAGGTCAATCTGCATACCTTCACACATTCCACAATAGTGTTCCGATGGCGTTGTACAGCTTGCGTGTCTATTGCTACCACCTTCACCAATGTATTCAAAGCCACATATCTGCACATACATACAGACCCAGTAAAGGGAGAGAAAAACTTGAACTTACATACATACAGACACATTGAATCTTGAACGGAAGGCCTAGGTTTTTCTTTTCAATGCCTCTAACCTCCACTTAACAAAAGAGGACCCACAAAAACGATCAGAAACACCTTATATGAGATCAGAGAAAATAGAAAGAAGGTGAAATATGGTTCGGAAAAAGCAGCAGCTAAACACCTTATATTGTTGTCTCTGTTGGCTAAAAAGCGTCCTAAAATGTTGATCGCCAGTACACGGAGTCCACCTATGGCTTCCACTCCCATAATGGTAGAGACGCACTCATAGAGAATGGCATTTCCTGCATTCTTGTTGGCCTCTGTATTCGTAGCCACCTATTACATACACCAACCAACCACTAATGGTAATGAAAACCCTCAATCCTCCCACTGCCTCTCTCTCATCTCCCCTCTCTCTCGCTCTCTCGCTCCATAGGGGTACTATGAAGGTGCCTTTAAGGGGGTTTATCGAGCTGATTCAGGAGGGAAGGAGTAAATGGAGCTCTATATATCGGGCAAGGAGTGAAGAACATAAGCGAGGATACTTTCTCCTTCTTTGAGGCTTGGAAATAGCCAATTATTGGCGTTCCCTTCGGACTGCCTTTTTAATGAACAAAGGGTCTCCAACAGCTTTCAGATTTATCAGACCGAGTTGCCTACAGATGTATGAATGGGGCAGGAGTAAAGCAATCTTTTGCTCACTTGTAGCGAACAAAGAAAGAGAGAGAGAGAGAGAGAGAGAGAGAGAGAGAGAGAGAGAGAGAGAGAGAGAGTGTGAGAGAGAGAGAGAGGGCGAGAGAAGGCGAGAGAGGGAGAGAGAGGGAATACCTGTGCCAGGATATCACTCATGATATCACTTGAATCGGGGTCACCTTTCCCAACCAATCGAAGCAGCCGAAGAACCCTTACTTGAAGGTATGGATCAGTGATTCCTCCAACATCATACTCCGGCGCATAACCGCTAATCACGAGGTTCTTAAGTATTCGTACAAGGGTGGGAGTTTGCTGCAACAAATACAAAAAAAAAAAAATATGAATTTATGAACTGCATGTGTGACAAGAAGTCGTACGCACGGCAGAATATGGCGAACGAAAATTTTCAATAAAAAAAATTGAAAATTGAATTTTTTTTTTTTTTTTGTTCGCAACACAGTGATTGTTCCATAGCTGTCCTGCTCTATTTCAAAGATTGAGTAACAAGTTCATATGCATGTAAGGACATGAATCTCTATCACTAAATCAACGTGTAGCTAACATGAAATGAGCTCTTGAGCTTCTCCCATTAAATGATCCTTTACTTTTGAGTGACTTGCTACGACTTTACTTCGACAGAAACTTGACTTCCACCCCTTACTTACCTTCCGGAAATGATCCAAAGCGTAGGGGCTTGTTTCACATAGCGTAGTCACCAACTTGACTCCCCCCAAAAGCACTCCGTGATGCTTGTCTGTAAGCAGGCCTGTGGCCGGCCCTGTAAGAATCTCCACCAAATCCGGAACCTTTCGAACCAGTCGGATTGAACAAAGTGCAGCCTGCGTTTAAGATGACACTTTAGAAATGATTCAGTCTATAGAAAGTAGATAATCTTCTATGCCATAATGGTTTCAATAGGGGCAGGGGGAGGGGGAGTTGCATGCTAGCAACTGATGTTGGAGCTACAGTGTACCTCTCTCTCTCTCTCTCTCTCTCTCTCTCTCTCTCTCTCTCTCTCTCTCTCTCTCTCTCTCTCTCTCTCTCTCTCTCTCTCTCTCTCTCTCTCTCTCTCTCTCTCTCTCTCTCTCTCTCTCTCTCTCTCTCTCTCTCTCTCTCTCTCTCTTCTCTCTCTCTCTCTCTCTCTCTCTCTCTCTCTCTCTCTCTCTCTCTCTCTCTTATCAGCAATGTGAGGTAAAACAGAGTGGGGCGAATGAAGGAGACTCGTCAAGCAGGGTTAAGGTGTACATTCTGACCTTCTTCCTGATGTACGAGTTACTGTTGTTTAGAAGTTTCTCGACTTCGGGAGCAAGATCTCGCGCCATTTCTGTGGAGCAGATGTTGCCAAGAGCACAGAGAGCAAGGCCAGAAATGAACTGATTTCCATGGTGCAAATCACTGTTGCCAGAAGGTACGCAAGTTAAGAAAAAATAAATTAATAAATCAGCATTAGAATCAAGACAAGCATCATCCACAGGTGAAACCAAATTTCTTGCTTGACATTTTATTGGACCTTTCTCTCGCTCTCTCTCTCTCTCTCTCTCTCTCTCTTAGGGGTAAACGTCGACATATTCAAACAGTTTCTGACACCACAGTCTTGTAACACTAAAAACCTACAACATTAAACAAACTACTGCAAAAAAAAAAAAAACAAGTAAGGAAGATACATATCAAGAATAATATTGAAGAGGATACTTCTTTAGTGAATTAGTCACGAGCATGAGAACTTCCTGCCGTTCATCCAACAGCAGCATAAGTCCCAAATATCCGATCCGCTTCTCCGGAAATCCGGGAGAGGCGATGAGTTTCAAACATTCCATCTGCCCAAAATGTGTGGGGTAGCCCAACATGTGAATAAACATAAGCTTCGCCACATTTCTATGCCTGTAATCCTGATCATTATCTTTGAAGGAATTCCGCAAAGCTGCGCATTCCTTCGCAATCACGGCTCTTTCTTCTGCAGCTGTTTTGCAGGCCCGCACGGCTCGGATCATATCCCTGCAAACGACCCAAAAAAAAGGGAAGGGAATGGGCTTGCGAAGACTTATTGCAGATGGAAACCTTCCCAGATTTTGGGCAGATCGGTGGAGAGTTACCAAGCAAGAACTTGGAACTAGCACTGGCACTAAACTGAAACTGTTTTTGAACTGGAAGTGAAACTGAAATGGAACAGAAACTGAATCAATAAGAGTTTAAAGTGCAATATGGGCACCTTAATCGAGTCGTCATGGTGGCAGCGATACTATCTCTCAGTAATTAAGAAAAAGTTTATGCGGAAAAAATCGACAGTTGGCGTAAAGTTTTGAAGTCCACCCGAGAAGGAAACGAACAACTATAGGGCAGCTTGAAGCGGATCTGCATCACTATTAAAGGCTTCCTTTAGATGTACGACAGAGAGAGGAGGGAAGAAAGTGAGGGAGAGCGAGAGAGGGAGAGGGAGAACGAGGGGGAGGGAGGGCGAGAGGGAGAGGGAGAGAGGGGGAGAGAGAGTGGAGGAGTGTGTGTGGGGAGTGAGAATCACATGTGAAAGGGTATCCCATTTTTAACACATTTGAATGTACCGTTTGAATCTGATGTCTTCACTGCAAAGTGCATTCTATCAAAATATGCAAGACCTAAGAATCCTCTGCATCCTGGAGAATGAGGGGAATGGAAGGAAATTACGAAGGGAAGGAGAGAGATGGGAAGGGATTGCAGGGAAGGAGAGGGACAAGGGAGAGGGAAGGAGGGAGAGATGGAGGGAGGGAGAGAGCGGGAGGGAGGCAGGCGAGGAGAGGGGAAGAGGGGGCGGGAGAGAAACAGAGAAAGTGAGAAACAGGAAGATGGCGAGAGACGGAAAGAGAGCGAGTCCGAAACATGGAGAGAGAGAGAGAGAGAGCGAGAGAGAGAGTGCTGCATCCTTACCATTCAGATGGCGAGAAAGGTGGAACATGTGCTTCCATCGCCTGTTTGCAGAGCGCCCCTTCCGCTCCTCTCCTTCTCCTTCTCCCTCACTTCCTCACCCTCTCCCTCACCCTCTCCCTCACCCTCTCTGTCTCTCCCTCTCTCCTCCTCCCTCTCTCAAAGGGAGACCGCTTCGCCTGAGCGGTTGCCGACCGCCCCCTTCAGGCCTCAGCCTTGAACAGTTCAACCTTACAGCCAGGATCCACATCACGTTTACCTCAGTGGACAGTTAGATCCATGTGGTGAGATCTACTAGAATCCCTTTGAGGTGGATCCAATTTTCCTTGCTCCACGTCATCATAGTGGCCCTTCTTGAAGTCGGGTCATCAACTCATCATCCAATGAAAAATTGACACGTTGAAAAAAGTCCACGTGACAAATTATGATTGGCTGATAGTCATGATTTGCGTTTGATAAACGAAGAGTTAATTTGTGTATCTTTGGATCCACCTTGGATTCAAAGGAGGAAGTCAAGGGTTCAACTTCAGACTTGCAGAGGGTAGCTGTTCAAGAAACATAAGGAAAAGGATGCAGGTTTCATGCTGCTGCTGCAAATCTGCATTGATATTTGCCAATTTGAACACAGCATTTCAGGCAGGATGTCAACATGTTGATGCTCTAAAAAGCTGAATCTAGAAAGCTTGAGTTGAAAAGCTTGATTTCAATCAATCAAGCTTTTTTCCCTCAATCTTTTGTCCAGTTTTTGGTTGATTGTGACTTGGAGTAGCTGTGCTTGAAGGCTGCAGAATCTTGACTACTGTATTGCAGACGAGAGGTGTTGGAGGGGAGAGAGGTGAGGGAGGGACAGTAGGGAGGGAGGGAGAGAGGGAGGCGCTGCTGCAGACCGAGTAGATGGCCAACAGCAGGTACGAGTACGTGAAGCAGTTCGAACTGCAGGATGCGCTCCTGCCGCACTGCTGGGTAGTCATCAGGATTGATGGCCGGGCGTTCACTAAGTACGTCTCTCTCTCCCCCCCCTTTCTCTCTCTCTCTCCCCCCCCGCCCTCTCTCTCTCTCTCCCCCCCCCCTCTCTCTCTCTCGCTCTCTCTCTCTCTCTCTCTCTCTCTCTCTCTCTCTCTCTCTCTCTCTCTCCCTCTCTCTCTCTCTCTCCCTCTCTCTCTCTCTCTCGCTCTCTCTCGCTCTCTCTCTCTCTCTCTCTTTCTTTCGCACTTACAGAAAGTTGAAATTTGCAGTTGAGGTTTGAAATTCTATAGTGGAGTCTAAAATGTTCTGAATGTTGTATATTCATGTGAAGGTTCTGCAAGGATCACGACTTCGAAAAACCAAATGATGAGCGGGGTTTGCAACTTATGAACGCATGCGCCAAAGCTGTGATGGAGGATTGTTCCGACATAGTGTTTGCATACGGAGTCAGTGATGAGTACAGGTATTCCATTTTCCCATTGACTAGAATCCATTCACTTTCCTCTCTCCCTCTCTCTCTCTCCCTCTCTCTCCCTCTCTCTCGCTTTCCCTCTCTCTCACCTATACACACACAGAGAGTGTGTGTACACCTCTTTTCAAAGGAGGGTCTGCGATTCTTTTGTGTTTCATATGATTTTTCCGTGCATCAAATGCTGAGTCTGCTCGTGTATGCTTTTGAAATTGGTCGGCGGTTCTTTTTTCTGAGATAGAAGTGAATGTTTCCATGGGTTGGAACGTCCCAGTTTTGTATTGCAAAGAAACAGCACTCTCTACCAACGAAGAGCAAGGTGAGAGCCTTAATTTCCTCTACAACAGACTTTCTGCTCTAAGTTTCGTTATTGCAAAACATGTATTTCAGTCTGTAATTCACTTCAAAGAATGTGTGATGCTTGGTAGTTGATATTATATATACTAATACTAGTTATTGATAATGATGCTTGTCAAAGTATGTCTACGCTGCTGCTGATTTCCCTCATCCTCACATGATTTTTGGAGGAGGGCTGTGCTCTGCAGCAAATTAATTTCGGTTGTAGTCTCTTTGTTTTCCGCCACATATGTCATGCTTTGGCCGATATTCATGGGCAACACGATGTTGCGATATGCTCCTTCGTTTGATGGCCGTACAGTCTGCTACCCGACTGAGGCCATCCTGAGCGACTATCTCTCGTGGCGTCAGGTGGACTGTAGGAACCTGTACCCTCATTGTCTTAAAAATCAAAAGCATGAGAAGAGCACAGTTGGTTATGTGGGTCTATTCTCTCTCCCTCCCTCCCTCCCTCCCTCCCTCCCTTCGTCCTCCCTCCAAGGTGTTGATCTCGGGTTCCTTTGGAGTATTCAGCATTTTTTGGGTGCTTCTGGTTTTCCCTGTAGTCGATGTTTCCGTGGAGTTGATGAATATGAAAGATTTAAGGTCGTCTGCATTGCATTCAGAAAGAATTTCCTGTGCGGACCTCATGCGCTCTGATGTAGCCAGGAGGAGGCTCAGGAGCCTACCTATGGAATGTTCAGTTTTTTCCTTTCTATGGGCTTTCTGCATGTTTGGCTTGGACCTGAAGTTGCAGGATGCAATGTGGTAGCATGTTTTTACTCTCTTTTTTATCTAATGTTACAGGAATCTTGTCGGAGAGTCTTCATTTCTGAACTAATTTCTTGGGGGCTGTTCGGGATGAGAGTGAAGCTCGGACAACCTATGTACTAACTTGCTCTCATGAATTGCAGGCCATATAAATAATCAATACAATACCTGCTACTGGGCATTAGTGAAGTCAGGCCTCTCTCCTTCAGATGCTCAGAAGCGACTAAAGGTTTTTCCCCACTATCCCAATCCTGCCTTTCAATGGAGCTGAATTTCTACACTTTTTGCTTTTTATTCTCTTGTGGTATGAGCTTGTTTGGCTGAACTACTCTTAGGAGAGAAATTTTTGTTTGAATGTAGGGCACCACAGCAAGCGTGAAGAATGAACTTCTGTTTGAAGAATTCGGCATCAACTATAACGAACTCCCAGAGATGTTCAAAAAGGGGACCTCTCTGTACCGGCAGGAGGTGAGAGAGCGTTTTTTTTGGCTTTCCCACCTGCTCTCAGTCTCAGCATTAGAGAAGAATGTTCAACCCTATTTAAAAAATAATACTTAAGCTTGTTTAGTAACATAGTTTGAGGCTGCAATGATCTGCACTATCCTTTCACTTGAAGGCTGTTGCTTCACCATTTCTGTGAGGTTTTTAGTGAAACTGCAGATTTGCTCACGTACGGTGGTGATGGTAAAGAGGGGACTCTCGCTCTCTCCCTCACTCTCGCTCCCTCCTCCCCTCTCCCTCTCCCTCTCCCTCTCCCTCTCTCCCTCTCCCTCGAATATTCCTGCCTTTTCGACTTTATGATCCACCGCGCTGACTTTGCTGAATTTAATTGAACTTCATATCATATGTATTCGCCGTTGTGGCAGCAATCAGAGGAGGTGAAAATTGGCAGCAATGGGGAAGCGGTGGTGCGATCGAGATGGAAAGTCACAGCCTTTCATGGAGACATAATTCAAGACACCTTTTGGTTGAACAATAGGCACATCCTTGGGGACGCAAAAGAAAGGCAGAAAATGTGAGCCTTGTTTGAACATGTTGCGGCTTCATGTAGCCCTAAATTGGGGCAGAAGAAATGCAAGCTAATTTTTGTTTTTACATACATACATACATACATACATACACCATGCATCCTGCCTTTTGTGACGTTTGCATCAGAAATGGCCAAAAAACAGCTGCCACGTGGCCATAAATGATTGGCATGTTCCCGATTGCCTAGGTCCGCACTCGAGCCCTCGTGGTTTTCGGGAGAGGGGACGGGGGCTCCTTCAAGAGAGGTCTGCCGCTCTTTGCCACAGAGTTCCGTAAAAGGCTTTACGGCGAACGACTGTAACTGGGACTGAGCATGTGTACAGTATAAGAACTTGAATTGAAATTTCCCATTCTATTGTCAAAGATGGTAATGACGACCAGATGCGGCCACCCTTCAGTGCGTGCGCGAACAGCGATCCGACGATGGAACTTTGTCAATCGCCAAATGGACACGTGGCTCATTATCGACCGTCGACATCGTATTTTGCAGATTTGGAGACAAGGTAGGCGCGCGGCCCACCGTTTTCGGCCACACCTTTCCTCTCCGGGCAACTCGCAGCCAACCTTGAGCTGCGCGGACGACGCACGCCCAATCGCAACCATTGGATCCAATGGTTGATCCAACCTATGGTCCGTCCAGCGCATGGCCCGAAATGACTTTGGCTGCCGTGTCCGTCCGCGATTGGGAGAGCGTCGGCCGGGCAGCTGAAATTCTTTTCGGTCCTCCCTCGCCGCGAGTACGAGCAGGTGCAGCCCCCCTTCGGCGCGTCACGTCACGTCACGCGCACCGTACGCGACCATTCCCCCACGGCGATGGCGCCACCTGTCTGTCCGTACAGTCCTATCCAAGATTTGAGATGAGGTAGACGCGCGGCCCACCATTTTGGGCCACACCTTTCCTCTCCGGGCAGCTCGCGGCCAACCTTGAGCTGCCCGGACGGCGCTCGCCCAATCGCGGACGCTTACGTCGCGCACACGGCAGCCAAAACCATTTCAGGGCTGCCCGGGGCCCACCCCAAGGCCACGCCCTCCGGCCCGGGACATCATTTCTCCCTCACTCACCTCACCCTCCCTCTCTCTCCCCCCTGCTCACCTATGGCCGTGCAGAAGGCTGCAGCTGCTTTGTGCGCCTTATGGCTGCAAGCAATGCAACTGCTCGCAGCAGCGCTAAGCAGCGGGTTGAAGGCTGCTGTAGCGGCCCGCACGCAGCTTGAAGGCCTTGCCTTCGATTTTTGCAGTGTCCCATGGCTGGTCGTCATGGAAAATCTTGGATACAGCTTGCTGGACACGGCTTGGTTCTGGCTGGGTGTGGGCGCCAAAGAAGTCGGAAAGTCATACCTTTCCGTTGTGGACTGGCTGCACAAGGAGTTCGCAAGGGAGTTAACCAATCCTCGCCGGGTATGACCTGCTGCACCTTATAAAGCTTTCAAGCCTTTTTTTTTAGGGTTGTTAGCATCAAAAAGTTCGTTGCCTTGGTGCTTGCTTTTGTATGGATGAGTTTTTTGGGTTGGTATGCAGATGCTGGACTAATGTGGCGCTTGTTGTCTCTTGTTGGCAATACAGGTTCCCCCGACCGTGAAGACAGATCCCGCATATTACTCGCCGCTCTATCAGCCTCACCCGCCATTTAATACCAGGCAGTCCAGGCTGTATGAGCCTGAGCCACCATTTGGTGCCAGGCAGTCCGGCTTCCGTGACTCATCAGTGTTCAGTGCGAGCCAACTGGCGTTCCGTGAGCCGCAATACAGCCGCCGCCACAGTAGTACTCGGGAGGGGGAAAGGCGAATGGCAGTAAATTTGCCAAATCCCATTCCGCAAAGCTTCTCCTCTTGGAGAATGAAGCAGGAAAAAGAATGGCAAGAAATAGCTGAATTAGCTTCTATTCGTGAAAGGTTGAATGATTGGGATCGGGAGAGGAATCGTTTCTCGGGCTGGCACGTGAATTTGGACTTGCCCCGAAACCGCTGAAAACTCCGGTGAACCCACTTCATCCCATGTGGAGTGACCCGAGAGGGGTCTTTTTGCCATCTAAGGATGGCCGCAACCTCAAGTGTCCGCTCTGTCCTTGAGAGTTTAAAGCAATGGTTGAGTCAGCGAAGCTGAAGACTGCGGAGGAATTCAAGAGAGATTGTTTGGAGGCGTACAATATGTGGCGAGCAAAAGAGGCGCCTTTCGAAAGCTCCAAAGCGAATGGGAAGATTCAGCTTCATTTTTAGTTTTAGTTGCACGTCAATTTTGCATTTTGATGTACAGTGTTTGCACTTTTGCATTCCTTCATTAGTCGGTGTCTACGTCAGCTTCAGTGTCTATGTCAGCTTCAGCTTCAGTTTCAGTTTAGTTTGCTCAGACTTTGGGAGATTGAGTGCGATTTTTTTGCTGCAACATCATTATGTTTGCAGTTTCCATCGTTGCTCAATTTCAAAGTGTAGTTCAAGAGTGTAGCTAAACATGGAACTGGCTGACCAGCATTTTTCATTTTTCATTTTTCATTTGATTTTTTTTCAATGAGAGTGCAATAAAGCGTTCGCAGGAAATGTTGTTCAGTCGTCGCGTTGGTTTATGAGCGTTGTCCTCAATTGTATTTCGTTCATAAGAACAAAAGTGTTTTTCTTTTCCTGTTGGATGGCTCTCTCTCTGCCGGTTTTTTGCAGCACCTCCTTGGTATGTTCATGCTCAAGGTGGTTTTGCAAAGCAGCCAGATCTTGTCCTCTCCTTGTTCCATAATTTGCCCATAATTCTTCTTTTCTGCTCTCCTCCCCTCCCCAGGCAGACGAAGAAGTCTTTTAGCTACATCGGTCGCACGTGCGAGGGAGCGACAGGATTGGTCAGCTCTTGAGCCTAAAAAACATGGAAATACTGAGGGTCTGATTACCAACCATTTCAGCAGCAGCCCCTTGAAGTGAAAACCATAAACCACCTCTATACAATCGTGGTAAGGACCCATTGGTCGGTGCCGATACTCCATGGAACGAACATGAAAGCTTAAATTAAACACCTTTGGTGTTTCTGCAATTTTTAGGTACAACTACAACAACACTACACCCCAGAAATTGACTAACCTGAACTAACTGATGCACGAGTTCTGGAAATCCTAAAGTTATAGAAGCCGAACTAAAACCACAATTCTTGAACCCTTCAATCAGACCTTTGCAGAAGAAGCCCAGAACCCTAATCTTTCCGTCCAGATACCGTCTTCTTCACAGCTCCTACGGAAACAAGCAGACTGTCCAGTGAACTGAGGGTCTTCATGTCCTCCCTTGGAATCAAGGCCGCCCCTTTGCTCAAAACCCTTCCAAAACCCTCCAAAAAGGACGCAAAGCCCTGCTTCGGTGGAGGCTCGGGGAGAAGCTCATCTAGAAATGCGAACGCAGCTTGCAGGTCGGAGGGGCCTGCCTTCACCGGGGCGGAAAAGTGGGCAGGAATGATCTGTTTGAACTTCCACTCATTCGCCATGCTGTCTACCCACTCCTTCACCTGCAGAGAGAAAGAGAGTGACAGAGAGACTGAGAAAGGGTGGGAGAGAGGGAGAGAGAGGGAAAGAGTGGGAGGGAGAGGGAGAGAGTGGGAGAGAGTGGGAGGGAGAGGGTGTGGACGAGGGGAGCGAGAGAGGGAGGGAGTGAAATTGGGAGGCGGGGAGGGAGACGGTGAGTGCCGGAGAAGGGTGGGATTGAGAAGGGAGAGGGAGTGGTGGAGAAGATTGGGAGGGGGGCATGTGAGAACTTAGACAAGGCGGTGGGAGGGGAAGGGAAAAAAGAGGTGTGTTGGGGGTCGGGGAGGAAAGGGAAGAAGGGGGAAAATAGGGTGCCGTGGAAAGCAACAGGGGGGCAAGGCAAGGGGGAAGCGTGGGAAAGAGGGAGAGAAGGAGGGATGGTGGGAGTGGAGGAGGAGAGCGAGGAAAAGTAGACGAGGAAACCACTCACCTGCTCCGGCACTTTACTGAAGACAAGAGTTTTCACCACAGGTGAAACGATGAGGCGCTGCGAGACCTGCTGAAAGGTCTCCTCCGGCTCTAACAAGTTAGAGGGGCCAAAAAAGAGGATTTGAAGTACCATGCGTTGCCACCCTGCACAGAACCCCCACTTGATTTTCAGCGTCTAGATCAATGTGAAAAACCCAAAATTAAAATGGACCCGAAAAAAACAGAAAAATCGACAGACGTTGGTCCTTTTCACATGCAGATAAGTTTCTACTCTTCAAATTGCAGTTTGCAGTTTGCGGAAACGTGGCACGCATAAAGCTAGAATTGCTCCCTCTATGGGATGACAAAGAACACCTACTCTCTCCACCTCCTTCACTTTCCCCATCGTCCCCCTCTCCCTCTCCTTCCCTCTCCCTTTCTAGCTCACTTCCCTTCTCCTTTCTTTCCTCCCCTCGCTTCCTCCCACTCTCACTCCCCCCTCTCTTCCTCCCACTCTCACTCCCCCCTCTCTTCCTCCCGCACTCACTCCCCCCTCTCTCCACCCCCCCCCCCCCCACTCCCTATGTGAGGGAGAGAACCCAAACCTCTGCGGCGAGAAGCAGGAGTGTCCTCAATTTCCACCTTCGGAACCTCCTTCCCTCTACTTAAAATCTGAACCGCCAATCCGTTCTGAGCAGCTTGAAGGAGCGCCTCCTTCCGTATGACTGCTGGAGGTTCCTTTGGAACAAAAATCACTGCATCTGTTACCAAAAGCGTTCGGGTGGGTCGATGAAAGAAAGACACCTCCACGTAGGGCCCAATACCTGCAATAAAAAAAATAAGGTTAATAATAAATAGGGTTAGGTTTGCAATTTTTTTAGGGTTTCAGACTCTAAGGTGCTTCACGGGATTTAGCAACACATCAAACCCCATATCAAGGCAATCAAAAGGGGGCATATTCCTCACCCACTTCAGGAGATTTCAACACCTTCTGCTCTATCTCTCCTGCCCAGGGGGTAGAGCTATCGTTGTTTTCAAGAGTGCCCTCAGGAAATATCCCAAAGAGCTGAGGAGGGAGGTTGAGTGGCCAACTCCATTGGGAGGGAGCGATCCAAACTTTGGCTTCAGGGAAGCGGCGGGAGAAGGGGCCCACAAAGACCTTGTGCTCATAGGCGAAGGTGGGGAGGACTATGTGCTCCACGGGCAAGTCCAACTCGCGGAGCAACTGAGGATGGGAGGAAGAGAGAGAGGGGGAAAGGAGGAGAGGGGGGAGGGGAGGGAGGGAGAGGGGGGGAGAGGGGGGGAGAGGGGGGGAAGAGGGAGAATGAGAAGGAGGGAGGAGGAGAGGGAGAGAGAGGAGGGGGAAAGAGAGTGGGCGGGAGAGAGAAGAGTGGGGGAAAAGCGGGGAGAAGGGGGGGGGGGGAACGGAGGGAGAAAAGGGGGAGATAAGATGGGAGGGAGAGAGATAGGGAGGGCGGGAGAGGGATCGGACGTGAGTGAGAGAGAAAGGAGAGGATGGTAGGGGAAAGGGGGAGCAGAAAGAGGGGGCAAAGAGAAAGAGAGGGGAGAATGAGCTATATTTGCTGCATAAGATCGATAAAACAGAACACTAAAGAGTAGGATATGATCAACAAGGTCAATATAAACGAGGAAATAAGAAAATGTAACAAAAGCCAATTTTGCTCGTTTAATCAACCCAGATCCAGTCCCTGCCGCAGAAATGGTCGGTTAACTGAACAGCATAGAAACGGAGAGAGAGAGAGTCCTACCGCCAGGCACTCGCTTGTAGGAGCGATCGGAGAGTGGACCCAAAGTCCACCCGAGTTCAATTTTATGACCGTCATCCGAATATTAGCAGTGACACTGCTGAACCCTAAACCCTGCTCCTGCTCAAAAACCCAAATTCGCCCCGCCTCCACCTGTTCCCCCCGCCTTTCCACATCCGACAACCACATTTCCCGTGTGAACAGGGCCAGAAATGGAATAGTTTTAGGTCTTGTAACATGATGGAGAGCTTTTGAGAGAAGTGATTTGAACAGGGCTACAAATGTTTTCAGAGTTTTGTGGAGTTTTGGAGAGATCGAGGGAGAGCGGGAGGAAGGGGAAGAGGGGAGAAAGAGAGAGGGGGGGGAAGGGATAGCAAAGGGGAAAAAGAGAGAGCGGCGGGAAAAAAAAAAAAATGGAAGGTAGTGGGAAAGGGCGGGGAGAGAGAGAGAGATTGAGAACGGGAGAGAGGTGCGTAGGGGAGGGAAGGGAGAGAGAGGCGGGAGGAAGAGAGAAGGGCGGAGGAGGGAGCGGGAGGTGGGGAGGGGAGAACGAGTCACGGCATAAGGGTCCAAAAATAGACATTGACTCAGCAACAATTAGTTTTTTCCAGTAGTTAAGTTTCAGCTTTCAGAATCTGAATTCAATCATGTCTTTCATATATACATACATACGTATACATACTTCTCTTTGAAGGCATATAGGCTGGCCTTGAATTTCTTTCTAGCCTTTCTTCAAATGTAGGGTTTTTAAAGAGCAAACCTCGTAGCGGAGAGTCTGCCGCTGCAGAAGTGGACTGAGCGGAAATGGAAACCCTGTTATATTAAAATAAAATCGCCCCGTTTCTCCCTTTTTCGACCCCTTCTCGGAAACTGCGTCCTTCTGAAGAGTTCCCTGAACCCTGAGCCCTGAAACCTGCCCTTTTTTTTGACCTAATTTCTTGAAATTTCGGCTGAGGTCTTTGGATAGGGAGAGCTTCTCCCCTGAAAGGAAGGAGCATGGAACAAGAGTGGCTGTTGGGGCTCGGACGGAGAACGGAACGGGACGCATGTGAAGGGAGGAAATGTGGGGGGAGACGCGGCTGTTCAGAACGAGTGGAGACGGCGCAGCCATGGCGGATATGGAAAGGGAAGCAGGGCGATCGGGGGAGGGGGAGAGAGAGAGAGGAGGGAGGGCGCTGAATGGAGGGGGAGAGAGAGAGGAAGAGAGGAAGAGAGGGAGAGGGAGCAGGATGGAGAGAGAGAGAGAGAGAGAGAGAGCAACAAGAGACAAGAGAGGAAAAGAAACGGAACATTTCTCATGGAGCTGCAGAGAGCGTTCCGTTGAGGTCTCCGCAGGCTGCGGAGGGCACGCCACGTGGTTGCAATGCAGCCACCCTATTTTCTTCCATTAGGGACTCGCCACGTCAACTATCTGGTACACGTGGCGAATTGGAATTGGACACTGAAGAAAATTGAATTAATAATTAGGGCCGGATTGAAGTTGGATTTTAGGAGTCCTCCGGGTTGCAAACTGGCGGTGGGTTTTTCAACTTTTGAGTTCGCCGGTTTGCAACCAAGAACCTTTCCAATTGACAATTTATGGTTTTAGGTTTTCAGGGTTTTAGGTTTTAGGGTTTTTAAGATTGTAGGGTTTTGTGGGTTTTAGTGTCCTATGGTTTTTAGAATTTTTATATACATACAAAAATGAAATTGGTAACCTTAAAATCCCAATCTGGACTTGCTGACGAACACAAGAGAATACAAATCCTAAAATTCAAAAACCAAAAACCAAAAACCCAAAACCACAAACCACCATACACGTACGGCCAAAAAAACTTCGACATTCCCTATTGGCAAAACACCCATCGCTTTTCCAATTGTCGTGGACAAAAAAGGAAAAAAAAATTAACTTCACATGTAACCAACTAATTTAGCAAGGCGTTAAACCCTACACCCTAAACTCTGAACCTTAAACCCTGAACCCTAAATTTAAACCCTGATATTAAGCACCAGACCTTAT
>CM074810.1:468266-469685 GCA_037447605.1 Zygnema circumcarinatum
CAGTCGGTCCTGATCAGTCAGTCTTGGTCAATCAGTCCTGGTCAGTCAAGGTCAGTCCTGGTCCGTCAAGGTCAGTCCTGGTCAGTCAAGGTCAGTCCTGGTCCGTCAAGGTCAGTCCTGGTCCGCCAAGGTCAGTCTTGGTCAGTCAAGGTCAGTCCTGGTCCTGGTCCTGGTGAGTGACCTGGAAGCCGTATCTCCTCAGCGCCGCGCAGAGCAGGCTGGCGTCATCCTTGACCAATAGCATGTGCTCCGCCGTCCCCATGCGCGCGAACTGCTCCTCCAGCACGCCCGTGACCCGCGTCACGGCCGCCTCCCACAGCGCCTCCACCTGCGCGGGCGTGACCAGGCCGCCCGCCGCGCGCATCACGCGGTCCTCCACTATGAAGAACCCCGCCACCTGGAAGCAGTACTGGCTGAACGCCTGCGGGACGAACTGCGGGAGGGAGAGGGAGAGAGGGAGAGAGGCGAGGGGTCAGATGAGGTGGGAGAGGGGAGTGGGAGTGAACAAGGACTCGCTCTCCCTCCCTCCTTTCCGCTTCTCTCTCCCCCCCCATCCCTTCTCCCCCCCCCTCCCTTTCCCCTTCCCCCTCAGTCGGCCTTACCTGGCCCACTTGGAAGGTGAGGTCCGCGTTGAGCTGCAGCCTCCTGTTCTCCCCGTAGTACCGCCGGAACTGCGCCGCGAGGGCCGGCCCGAGCCCCGCGTGGAGGTGGTGCGCGCGGCAGACCGCCGCCACGTCGACCTGCGGGGCCGCGCCCTCGCCCTCCTCCTCGCCCTCCCCCGCGCCCTCCAGCGCGTACGCCGCCGGCCGCTGCCCCGACCGGGTCTGCGCACACCCCTCAGACCCGCCGTCAGCCCTAGAGGGAGGGCTGGCGCCCAGGCCACCGTCAGCCCTAGACCCAGGTGGCCTGGAGGGAGGGCTGGCGCTCAGGCCACCGTCAGCCCTAGATCCTGGAGGCCGGGAGGGAGGGCTGACGCTTAGGCCTAAGTGCTAGGCCTGACGCGACACTAAATCCTCGCCGTAGATCCTGACCCTAAATCATTCTGAACCCTAAGTTTTCACCTGCTCCTCCGCCTGGCGCTGTCTCTCGGCGAGCTCCGCCTGCCTCCGCCGGGCAGCCGAGGCGTGCGCGATGGCTTGCTGCCCGACGTCCCGGGCAGCGCCGCGGACTGCCAGCAGCCACTCCTGGAGCTCCAGCGTGGCGCGGCGCTCCACGTGGCGGCGGCACATTGGCAGGCGCCGCGCCACGAATTGGCGAAGCGCGCGCGCGGGCACGCGGGGGAGGACCTCGCGCTCGAGCGAGTCCGCCAGACGGAGGGCCTGGTAGTGCGCGTCCAGGCTTAGGGCCTCCGTCACCTGCGGGAGAGGGAGGGGGGGAGGGAGGGAGGGGGGGTGGGAGAGAGGAGAGGGAAGGGAAGGG
>CM074810.1:491272-499482 GCA_037447605.1 Zygnema circumcarinatum
ACGTATATGTGTTATAATTGTTTTTTTTCATAGTTCTTATTGAGGAGATCATCTTTCCTGCTCACTACTTTGCCACGTGGCTGCAGTTTGACATTCGGAAAGCCGTGACACGCGGCGGTTTCGCCGCTATCTGCTTTCATGCATACCAGCAGGTGCCTAGCTCTCTCCCACTCTCTCCCACTCCCTCCCACTCTCTCCCACTCTCTCCCACTCTCTCCCACTCTCTCCCACTCCCTCCCACTCTCTCCCACTCCCTCCCACTCTCTCCCACTCTCTCCCACTCCCTCCCACTCTCTCCCACTCTCTCCCACTCTCTCCCACTCCCTCCCACTCTCTCCCACTCCCTCCCACTCTCTCCAACTCTCCCCACTCTCCCCCTCCTCTCTCCTTCTGTCTCGCCTCTCTCGTCTCTCTTCTCCCAGCCCCCTTCATATTTCTCTCCTTGTTTTCTGTCCCCCTTTCTCTCTCGCTCTGTACCTCTCTTTTCTCATACCATCACTCTATGCTCAATGACTCTTCCTGTATCGCCCTTTCCTATTCTTCTTCCGATCTCCTACCTGCCTTCTCTCCGTTTCCCGTGCTTGTTTCTCCTCTACCTCACTCCTCTCTACCGCCCTCGCTTTCCCTCTCCGTCTCCCTCTCTCTCTCCAGACTCTTTTCACTTCATTTTCCTTCCCCTCTCCCTCCCACTCACCTTCCCCCCTTCTCCCTTTCCCTCCTCCTGCCCTCTCCCCTCTCCCTCTTCCTCTCCCTCCTCCCTCACCTGCTCTCAATTTTTGTCTTCCAGGTATCATACATGATCCTCCAGCGTGTGACACCTGTCACGCATTCAGTGGGGAACTGTATGAAGAGACTTGTCGTGATCGTGACATCTGTCGTCTTCTTCAGAACGCCCGTTTCCAATCGAAATGCGACAGGTATGCTGTTTGGGGAGGGGGGAGGGAGGGAGAGGGAGAGAGAGAGAGGGAGAGAAGGAGAGGGAGGAGGTGGGGGAGGCCAAGGGTTGGGAAAAGGTGAGGGGGGTGGGGTAGGAAAGGGGCGGGAGGGGGAGGAGAGTGATTGAGGGAGACAGGTAGGGGAGGGGATAGGATGAGAAAAGGGTGAGGGAGAGAGTGTGAAAGGAGGGTGTTGAGAGAGAGGGAGAGGGCGAGGGAGAGGGAGAGGGAGAGGGAGAGGGAGAGGGAGAGGGAGAGGGAGAGGGAGAGGGAGAGGGAGAGGGAGTGGGCGGGGATGGGGATGGGAGTGAGATTGAGGTGAAGGAAGGCGGGGGGATTCTTATTGACATCACCCCACATCATCACAAGCCACCACATGCTTCATACTCAATTTCGCTACATCACTCTGAGCCTCACTGACCTAAAGAAGCATCCACTACATCATTCCGCGTCTCTTCCATCACTTTTTTACCATTCCTACATCATATGGCTCAAAGCATTTCATTGGACCCTTGTTGATGCAGGAATTGCACTCGCACTATTTGGAGTGTTTCTCTACTCTCAAGTGAAGGGTATGAAGTGAGAGAGAGAGAGGGAGAGAGAGAGCGCGGGAGAGCGAGAGAGGGAGAGAGAGAGGGAGAGGGAGAGAGTGAGAGGGAGAGAGAGAGAGGGAGAGAGAGAGGGAAAGAGAGAGAGAGGGAGGGAGAAAGAGAGAGGGAGGGAGAGAGGGAGAGTGAGAGGGAGGGAGAGGGAGAGAGGGAGAGAGAGAGAGAGGGGGGGGAGTGACAGAGAGCCCTTTGGGGCCTCTTCATTGTACAAATAGGGCATACGAGCGAACATGGGGCCCACACATATCTCAAGTCGCCGATTCCCTCAAATTTCATTTATTTTTCTCTGTTGGTTTCCAAAAAAGGTAGAGACGAGCACTGCCGACAGAAACGCTTTTTCCTTTTTTTTGAGGTAGAAGAAATGTTGAACTGGGAGGCGGCACGGAGATGTTTAGTCTGTTTGTAGGGTTTTTTTTTTTTTTTTTCTCCCCCCCTCGGGGCCCCTACTTTTTGTCTTGCTTTTTAGGTTTCCTGGTTTGCTGGAAGGTTCGTAAGATGGCCAAAAAGTGGCACATCGTTTAGAGCATCTGACGACATTGACAAAATGGGGTTCGGAGTTTAGGGTTTAGGGTCTAGGGTCTAGAGTTTAGGGTCTAGGGTTCAGGGTCGAGGGTTTAGGGTCTAGGGTTTAGGGTTTAGGGTTTAGGGTGTATGGTTTAGGGTCTAGGATTTCAGGTACAGGTTGAAGATTTCGGGATTAGGATTCAAGGTTTGAAGTTTATGGTTGTCAGGGTTTAGGGTTTTGAATTTTAGGAGAACTCTTTGTCAGTTGACAGATTGTTCTGTACGAACGTGAATTCAGTCACAATTCTCTGAATGTGCACGAGATTTGGGGATTTGGGATTTTTTTTTTTCCCTCCAAAAGGGGCACAGAAAGTGCCCCATTTGGAGAAAGTTAACGAGGAACCAGACCCCATGAAGACCACATCAGACTCAAATTCAAGCGACGCAAGAAAGCAAGTTAAACTAAACTACACTCAGTAAAGTGACTAAACTAACTTAACTAACCAAGCGAATTACAATCACGAAACGAACCTAAACCGAGTAAGCAAATGGAACCGCGAAGAAAAGAGAGAGGGTCCCACTTGTTTGGACTTGCAACGCATGTTGTTGTGCAATTGCATGTTGTTGTGCAATTGCATGTTGTTGTGCAATTGCATCATTCATTGTTTGAAGTTTTGGCGTACCCTTCCCGTTCCTAGCTTTTTTCTCTTGTCCTGAGGGCCTTTGCGGCCAGTTCCTCGTGGTTCCCCATGGCGGTTTTGTCCATGCACATTTGATGGCATCATCGCCATCGAGAGACCAATGCCACTTCTCCATCCACTTCTCTTTTTTGATCGCCCCATACTTTCATTGCCATCCCTCCCTCCTTTAGTCTCGTAGCAGTAAGAGTTCGAGTCCCAAAAAGTTGCAACAACTCAATCTATTATTACTCGTACTGTACTGTACTCGAAACTGCAGGGTCGATTGAAATCTTCCAATCGCCACTGCCCACGTGGAACAGTTGTGTGACGGTTATCTCTCCCCCGCGGTCTATGAGTGTACCGTTACAGTAGTACATTTTCCTAAAAACCCAGAACAACATTTCATGGATTCACGGTTTTGTTCCAATGTTCGTTCACACTTCTTGTGCCCTTTCCAACTTCTTTAGCGTCTTGTTCATTCACTTTCGAGACATAATGATCGATTTCATGCTCAATTGCAGTTCACTTTGTTGACTTCCACCATGTTGACTACCGCACTCATGCACCGAAACGCGCGCCAAGTTAGGCATGAGACTCAGGTCCAATGTTGGGTCTAGCACACCAAGAAGCATGGACTCTGACATAGGGCAAAAAAAAAGTTCACAGACAAAAAATCTGAATCTGAATCTGAATCTGAATTGCCTAAACAGTGCGAAAGTTCATGCCAATAATTGAACGGTGGGGGTCACCGCCATTTAAATGGGAAAAGATTGGGCATTGGTCTTCTAAAATTGGAGCAATTGATACATAGATTTCCCTGGCATGTTATGAACCCAAAGAATAAGCTCTGCATTATTTAGGACAATTCAGAGCACTGCGCTATATGCTGAATACGAATGAGATGAGGCCTGAAGTTGAAGTTTCTGCTTTTGGAGAAAGAGGTGAGTCGTTGGAGGCCCTCCCTCCTATTCATCTCACCAGTCAATTTGTAGCTGTTCATCTGTTCAATATATGACAGAAAAGATAGATGAAGATGAAGGGATAAAACGTGAGTTAAAAGATAATGAAGGGTACAGCAGTCCAGGATTGCAGAGATGAGAGAGAGAAATGAGAGAAGTCGAGCGAGCGAACAGACGAGAAAGACCCGAGAACGAGAGAGAGAAAGACAGAGGGACGGGAGAGAGATAGAGAAAGCGAGAGAGAGTGAGAGAGGGAGAGAAAGAGAGAGAGAAAGAGAGAAAAAACTCTTAGGGAGGGGTGGCTAATTCCCAAGAAACCCTGAAACTCCCCAGCCTCCCCTTACTCTCTCCCTCCCTCGCTGCCTCCCTTCCTCCCTACCACCCTCCTCCCTCCCTCACTCCCAAACCCTCCCTCACTCCCGGCCTTCCCCTGTCCCCCTTCTCCCTTTCTCTCACGGCCCTTTTCCCTCCTTTCCTTCCTCCCCCCCACCAGATCTCCTCCCTCACAATCCCCCCCCCCTTTCCTTCCTTCCTCCAACCCTCCTCCCCCGCCACCACCCTCCCTCCCTTCCCCCCAGCCCTGCTCCTCCCTCCCTCACCCATGTCCCTACCTGTTCTCTGCCACCGCCCCCTCTTCTCCTTCCCTCCCTCCCGCCCTCCCTCCCGGCCTCCCCCATCCCCCCTCCGCCCTGTCTCCCTCACCACCCCTCCCTCCCTCCCTCCCTCCCTCCTCCCTCCCTCCCTCCCTCCCTCCCTCCCTCCTTCCCTCTGTCCCGACCTCTCTCTCACCTATCCACGCCCACACGCTCCTCCACGCCTCCCCCCAGCCCTCCGCCGCCGCCTTATCGCACACTCTCGGCTGCGAAAACTCCTCCAAATCCAGCGCCTCTTGCAGCCCCAATGCAGATCCAAAGTGGATCATGTTGCTGGACGGCGAGTCCACATAGATATTGCTCACTTGGATCCACAGCCACCTCGTCTGCGGGGGTTGAACTGAGATGCCCTTCAGGCTTCCGAGCCGACCCATTTGGAGAACGCCGGAGAGGGTGGAGGCGTAGTATACTTTAATGGTGCCTGCCTTTACCGAGGTGTAGCAGCTGGAGGAGAGTTTAACGGTGAAGGAGCCGTCATCGTTGAGAATGTAGGACTTGACTGTGGGTGGGAGGAGGCCGCGGGGGAGGCCGTGGGACTCGAGCTGGTCTTGGGCGGAGGGAGTGGAGAGGGAGGGGATGGGGAGGGAGAGGAGGGAGAGGAGGAGGAGGGAGAGGAGCGGAAGGGAGAGGGAGGTGGGGAGGGAGAAGCCCATGGTGGAAACAGGACGAGAGGATGTGGGTGGGCCTGATATGGGGAACGCGGGGGGGGAGAGGGGAGACGAGACACGAGGGGAGGAGGAGAGCGAGAGGGAGGGAGAGAGAGAGACGAAAATGGATAAGACAGGCGCACGACCCAACGGCTTCACATACAGATCTATGAACCCAGTTAGCGTTTTGCTCTGATTAAAACTAGGCTACTTGTGATGATTCATGCTAGATTTCTCAGTTTAACGGTGGGACTGCGAATCTGTGTGGCTTGACTACGTCTCGATAAAGATGCCTTTGCAATGGAAGCCGTTCGATCTGCCACGATGATGCATCGGACGGTGGACATTTTGAAAGACAGATAATAACGAATTGGAATATGCGGAATTTGCGAGCGAGGGTATCCAGCAAGGACTGTGCCGAACCCAAACTTCTTAAGTTAAAAAGAAGAAGAAAAAAAAAAGGGCAGTGATATTTCCACCCCTTTTTTGGATCCAAACACCCCTTCCCGGCCGGGCAGATTTCAAAAAGGATTAAAAACGGAAAATGCTTTCTTCACACCTTTTTGGAATCGATACCACCCTCCATCGGCAGATTTTATTTCTGCGAAACAAGGAAAATGATAACCCGTTACCCCATTTGAATATCCCGCCTACCTGAATTTTTTTTCACGCGTGCGGTCAATCGCAGCCGTCGATTCCCTCGCAGATCGCAACACGGCAGATCACTACTTGATCTGCAGCCGGGCTCGGTCACAGCGCATGGCACGTGCCCACGTATCCCGCCAAAGTCCTCTCAAAAGTTCGTCCGTACAAATGTCGTACGGCCGAACTTGAGGAACCCAAAATTCGTACATTGAGATCTTAAACCAATCAAAAATTTCCACGTCAAAAAATTAACACGTGGCAGATTTTGATTGGCTGGGAGCTAACAGTGACGAGATCTCGGGCCGAAAGACGCGCGCACTCGCAAGTGCGATCCGGCTTTGGTGGGACTCGTGGGCGCTTTCCATTCGCTAAGATCGTGCCCGGCTGCAGATCGAACGGTGATCTGCAGTGGTGTGATCTGCGAGGGAAGCGACAGCTGCGATTGACACACACGTGTGAAGGACGGACACCCGCGAACGATCTCGTGGCGGACGGATCTTCCGCTCCGAGCGGATTCGGGCAGGCAGATATTTCTTTCCCGCAAAAAAAAAATCAGGGAGGCGGGATACAGTATTCAAAATGCGATGACGGGGTATCATTTTCCTTGGTTAGCAAAAATAAAATCAGCCGACGGAAGAAGGTGGGTATCGATTCCAAAAAGGTGTGAAAAAAGCATTTTCTGTTTTTAATCCTTTTTGAAATCTGCCCGGCCGGGAAGGGGTGTTTGGATCCAAAAAAGGGGTGGAAATATCACTACCCAAAAAAAATTAAAAAACTGGAAACAACGCATTGCACTTTCAGTATGGACATAGAACACAATTCGAACCATTCTTTCGCTTTTTGAAGTTTAAAAAAGCCCAACATAAACTAAACATAAACCAACCAGGCCTTTGGTTTCTCTCTACAAACCAAGCGGCACTGACCTATCATACATTATTGCTTTATGCTTTTGGGGTACAAATGAGCTTCATGAGCCCCCATACATTCCTAGAGGGCTCCCCCCTCCCAAAGGTGACCTCTCGTCCTCCCAAAGCTCATGGACTGCCTCCCTCCCCTCTCCTCCCTCTCCTCCCTCACTCTCTCCCTCCCCCCTGTAACTCCCTAACGGATTTCTCCCTCCGTAATTCCCTAACGGACTTTGCCCAATCGCTGTGTGACTTCTCAAAGGACTTCCGGTAGCCTCTCTCCCTCCCCTCGATAAAGCTCTCATTGCTACCACACGTGCCCCATATCCCGCGGGAGTCTCTCCCGCCCCTCCTGGGAAGGAGACCAGCTCCTCTCCCTCCACGCTCTCACTCTCTTTCCCTTCCTCTCTCCCCCCCTCTCCCTCTCCCGCACTCCCATCTCCCTCCCCCCTCCCTCCCTCCCACTCTCCCACACTCATCCCTCCCTGCAAAACGCCGCTCCCTCCCTCATCGTGACTCGGACTCGTCTCCAACCACCCTTCAAGGTCCACATTCATTTCTGCGGCGTCATCTGTTCCCGTTTCAGTTTCAGTTCCGTTGACCGTTTGACTCCTCCTTGGGTTCAGTTTTGTGGCCCCTTTCAAGATGGATGCATCCCCTAGAGGCCCATGACCCAACTCCCCATCATCCGTTGGCAGCATGTTACCACCATCCATTGTATGGTGTAACCCCATGTTCTCGTTCTCCATATGCTGCAAAACCCGCCAAACCACGACATGCCACGTGTCACTCTATGAGTCAACTCCCATATGGGGCTAAACCAGCATCATAATGCTAAGGATGCTAAGGATGTGCTTTTAACTAGCAAAAATCGGTACGAAAACCGGTACTGTTACTGCCGATACAAAATAGTAATTTTTTACGTATAGAATGAAACGTCCAATACTGCAGAATTTTTCTGGGGTTGCATGCAGTTTTCAGAAGTTTTTAGAGCTCAAAATGCAAGGGTTTTTAAGGATCAGAGCATTCGAGTTCAGTGGCTTACTCAGACTTATATTTCTCAACTTTTAAGAGTACTGAACCCCTTCAAACAAGTTTGACCATTTAGAAAAGCAATGAATGCCTGCTATGAAGTGTCTCATATTTTAGGGTTTGTACCATTCTTTGTGGGCTTTTATTTTTTCTGAAAAGTGATCTCACCTCCATGGAAGTGGGTTCTCTCGATTCCGTCAGATTTCCTCCTCCCCCTCCAAAAGTATCCATATCTCCTTCCTCTCCTTCTGTCCGGTCTCCCGCTCCATTTCCTTTATTAAGGGCTCTCATTAAAGCGTCATAGTGAGCGTTATCCGGAGGTCGATACCGAAGAGCTTCATCAATTCTCCTCTTATTCACTCGATCCTCCTTCATAAATTTGCTCTTTACTTGCCTACGAGTGCGCCCCGGAAACAGCTGCTGAATTAGGCCAAAATCGGACCCAAATTGCCGTAACCCCTGCAAACCCAAAGAAACCCAGTTCGTTGAACCACCAAAAAAAAAAAAAAAAAAAAAAAAGGGAAACCCTGTATTTCTTGATCCAGAAAAACCTTGACTTTTACGTTTTCGGAAGCTGCTTGATCTGAAGTAGGTGACACAAAGTTTGGTTCCATGTCCCCCGTCTCTCTTACTCCCTCTATC
>CM074810.1:529697-551479 GCA_037447605.1 Zygnema circumcarinatum
GGGTGGGAGAGGGTGGGAGAGGGTGGGAGAGGGTGGGAGAGAGTGGGAGAGGGTGGGAGAGGTGGGAGAGGGTGGGAGAGGGGAGGGAGTTGAGAAGGACCGTGGAGGGAGAGGGGAGAGAGGGGGAAGGGGAGGGAGATGGGAGGGAGGCAGAGGGAGAGGGAGAGGGGAAGGGGAGGGGACGGATAGGGGGAAGGGGAGGTGGAGAGAAAAAGAATGGAGGAGGGAGAAGGGAGCGCGAGGAGAGGGGGAAGGAGGATAGAGAGAGGTGGAGGGAGAGCGAGGAAGGTGGGAGGGAGTGGGGAGGGAGAGAGGAGAAAGAGGGAGGGGGCATGAGGGAGAGCGAAAGGAGAAGGAAAAAGAGATTTACGGAAGAGGGAAGGGAGGGAGGGGGGAGCGGGAGAGGGGAGGGAGAGGGAACAGAGCATAGGACGTAGCCAATCCCAGCTCACCAGCGGTGCGCTCGCATGAAGAGAGGGGTTGGGAGCCCTTCAGGGAGAAGGTTCTGGAAGGCCTCAAAAATCTCCTTCGCTATAGAGTCCAGAAACTCCAATGAGGGCCTGCCAGGTGGCACTCTGCTAATGGCCGATCGTGCGAAGTCTGCGGTTGAGTGCACCACCCAGCACTCAGGGCTGCCAAAGAGTTGGGCCCCCAAACCAGGTCGATTAGTGGTGAACCATCAACTCACACTTGGTCAACGATGGTCAACGATGGTCAACGCTGGTCAACACAAGCCAACGAAAGTCAACGAAAGTCAACGAAAGTCAACGTTGGTCAACGATGGTCAACGATGAGTCAGAGCTGGTCAACCTTAGTCAACGGAAGGTCAACTGACCTGCTACTATTGGCAGGGCGGCGGCCGGGCTTACTGCTGTCCCGAGCGATCCATGAGATGGTGGTGGAGCCCTGCACGAGGGCGCCGTCAAATGCCACCTGGCACACGGAACGGCAAACGGACACACATGGATCCTCACTCACAAAGGAGACTGATAGTTCATGCTACAGGAAGGTTCGTTTTTGTTTATATTAAGTTTGTTTTTTTTTTTTTTTGATTGAAGGCTACTTTTCTGATCTTAATGGTGGTGTCCCTTTAGGCTGCACGAGGGATGCAGTGGTTGCATGTACACAGCTTATACTAATGTGCAGCTGTAACTGAGTCATGGGGTTGCAAAGTGATTTTCGAACGAGAGAGAGAGAGAGAGAGAGAGAAAGGGGGGGAGAGAGAGAGAGAGAGAGAGAGAGAGAGAGGGAGGGAGAGAGAGAGAGAGAGAGAGAGAGAGAGAGAGAGAGAGAGAGAGAGAGAGAGAGAGAGAGAGAGAGAGAGAGAGAGAGAGAGAGAGAGAGAGAGAGAGAGAGTACCTGCGTCAAGGTGCTTGGAAATGCGAGCATAACGGCAAAGCATGGAGCCGCCTCCACTTTTCTCAAGGCTTCTGTGAAGTACGGCACTCCCTCCACCTCTGAAAAAATAAAGGAGCGGGGCAAGAAAGGAAAACAGATTGTACGTTAAAAAAAATCAAATCAAATCAATTTATGGAGTCACTTTTTGTGCTGTGCGCCCACTCGGAAACTCGACTCACCTACCGGCACAGTTTTGTATGCTGCAGCGATGACAGCTGCCTGGAAGCTTCCGAGGTGCTCTCCTTCCTTGGATTGTACTTGCCACCTGTCCTTGCTGTCAGCCCACTCCAATTTTGAAACAGTGACGCCGAATCGCGTGCTGACACCTGGCAGAATAAGCGAATTAAAAGCGTTTTGCAGTGAGGACATTTCAAGCACAGTTAATTCAACTATCTGCAAATTGAACTATTTACTCTGTAGAGTTGTAATAATCAAATTTTCTAGATCAATGTAACTGTGACCATAGAACACAGCCTTGCAGATAAAATTGAAATAAAATTCTCACCAGGATGCCTGGCCATGTGTTCACACATGGCATTCATTCCAGGCACACCGACCCATCGTGCTTTGCCACGTTCCTGTTCCATGCAGAACCAGTTTTCAGTTCAGTTTTCAAAATGAAACTGGGATGTACATGGCGCAGTTATGAGGAAATCCGTCAAACGGAAGTCCGAACAGTTTTCCGTTAAACACATGGAACACCTCGTCCTCTGTGAAGGCCATCGAGGAGGCCTCCAATACTCCAAACCGTCCCGTCCATGGTGCCAGTAGCCCCAGCGCGTGCCACGTGTCGACCAGCGATTGGGCCTCGGGCGTCTTCACAGTGAAGTACTGAGCCCCGTGGTCGAACAGCAACTCCGGGGCATCCTCGCGCCGCTCCCTACTCAGAAAAAAAAAAAAAAAACAAACAAACAAACAAACAAACATTGTTTTTACTTAAAACAAGGTCAGAAAGAGATCATTAAAAGAAAACTCTCGATTATCTTGGCAGGGAAGAAGTGAACACCAAAAAAATTTCAAAGTTTGATGAAGCCCTGATCCTAGGCTTATGCCTACCACTAAGCAGGACGTCGACTCTAACTTAAACAGCACTAAGGAAAAAATCTTAACCTCACATTTAAGAAAAGTTGAAACGTAACCTCGTCCTGCTTATGATTAAACTCCGCAACAGAATGCTTGAATATGGGATACCTTCGCTGTGACATTCGGCCGCCTGCCGCCCGGCCCATGTCAAACAGGGAGACCTTGAACCCTCGCTCTGCAAGAGCGGTAGCACAGACGAGGCCTGCAACTGCGCTGCCACTCCCACCCATTTCATGCGATTACATGACAGACAGGGTCTTCAAAGTCATGCAAAATTGTAGCGTTTTAGGATTTCTTTTTTTTACGCATGCATGCATGCATGCCTGCACACGCTACAAGTGAGCATCCATGCGCGTTAGCAGTAACATTGAAGTGGCTTAATCACTGTGGCTTCAAAAGAAACAAGACACGGAATATAACCATAACTACAACACTAACCTGAACCCAAACCTTAACCCTAGACCTAACTCTAGCGCCTAACCATCACCAAAAACTCTAGCCCTACCCCTAACCTTAACTAACCACAACCCTGAAACCCTAACTTGAACCTTCACCCTAATCTTAACCTTAACCCTAACCCTAACCCTAATCTTAATCCTTATCTTACCCCTACCCTAACCCTAACCCTAATTTGGCCTGAACCCTAACTCTAACCCTAACCCTAACCCTAACCCTAACCCTTACCCTAACCCTAATCCTAAACTCGCCTCTAACCCTAACCCTAACCCTAACCTAGCCCCTCCCCTCCTCCCCGCGCACCTCCCGCTCCGATCACAGCCGCTGTCGGCGACGCCATAGCCGGAGCGGCCGCCATGGTTTCCCACGTGCGAGGGTGCGCCGAGCGCGCCTCTCAATGACACGTGGAAGCTCGCACGCCTGCAGACTCCGTACAGTCCCGCGTCTGTCCCGTACAAACTGGAGAAATGTCTCGTACAAAACCGTACATCGAGCACTGGCCCGCTGCTGCCGTAACAACGTGCTCCATGGAACAGTTCTATGTACAGTTCTGCTAGCAATTATGTTGTGACAGTTCATTTCCCTGTTCCAGTAACATATTACAGCGTTTCTATGTCGGGCTTTAGTTGTCGCCGCCGGCTGGCTGCCGGCCACCGGCGCCGGTTCGGCTTAACCGGCATCACGTGACACTGTTGTATGCGCTGGCTTTTTCAGGATGAACAATAAGTCAATAACCCAAGTTCCAAGTAGTTTCAGGGTTTCTATGCATACAACCTAGGTCCAGTCGAGATGTACAACAACTTTGTAATTTGTTAAACAAAAAACAAAAAAAAAGGAAGACACTTCCACATGAACTCGCACCCCACATGCCATTCACCTTCACACGAATGGTTAATGAACCCAACAATAACATTTTAAACATGGAAATCGTCCAATCTTCCTCTACAAACTTCCCTATCTACACAGTACAATCTCATGCCTTCAAGTTACACCAATCAACACCACCCCATCAACAATAACCCCCCAAACCCTTCTTCCTTACCGCCTGGACCCCACAACCCCTTAAGCCCCCATAAGCCCCTCCCACAAGTCCCCTCCCTCCCTCCCTCCCTCTCTCCCTCCCTCCGTCCCTCCTCTCCCTCCCTCTCTCCCTCCCTTCCTCCCTTCCTCCCTTCTCTTCCTCCCTCTCTCCCTCCCTCCGTCCCTCCTCTCCCTCCACCTCTCCCTCCCTCCCTCCCTCCCTCCCTCCCTCTCTCCCTCCCTCCGTCCCTCCTCTCCCTCCCTCTCTCCCTCCCTTCCTCCCTTCCTCCCTTCTCTTCCTCCCTCTCTCCCTCCCTCCGTCCCTCCTCTCCCTCCACCTCTCCCTCCTCTCCCTCCCTCCCTCCCTCCCTCTCTCCCTCCCCCGTCCTCCTCTCCCTCCCTCTCTCCCTCCTCCGTCCCTCCTCTCCCTCCCCCTCCCCCTCTCCCTCCCTCCCCCCCTCCTCTCCCTCCCTCTCCCTCCCTCCCTCCCCTCCCGGCACTCCCTATGTCCCCACATAGGGAGTGCCGCTAGCCGCCTCCCCTCCCCGCGAGTAGCGCCACTGCTCGCACGCCCCGCAGCGGTCGGTCGCGTCCCTGTTCTCGAGAGTGCAGAACCTGCACGCCCACACTCGCATCTTTTTGGAACTGCGCAGCGCCGCCGCCATGGCTGCCGCAGCGCCGCTCACATCGTTTCGTGGTTTCTCCGGCGGCCGCTTCGCTCCGCATGCATCGCAAAGCAAGGCCAGTGGCTGAACCCCAACAGACACAGAAAAACCCCAACACCACCACAACACCCCATATGGACCATTTTTCCAAAAGTAATGACAAGGGAGAGCAATGATTGATTGGGACAAGTGGGGGGGAGAGGGAGGAGGAGGCACGCACAGATACGCACACAGCGGAAGTGCTAAAGAGAGAGGGAGGAAGTGGGGGGGGAGAGAGAGAGAGATTCTCAGGGCCACGTAACCAAGTAACCACTTACCCTATTCTCCAGCGTGCATGTCTCACATGCCCATCCGGAAACTTCTCCTCCGCCTTCCCCTCTCCTCTCCCTCTCTCTCTCCCTCTCACTTCCCCCCCAACTCTCCCTCCCTTCATTTCCTAAAAAGCCGCTCTCTCTCCTGCTTTCTGCAGCCGCCTTAGCCTGCCCTCCCCCCAATACACCTACATTGGATTCCCCTTTCCCATACAAACCTCTCCCAGGTATATCTCTCCCGTATGTGCCTCCCCCAGATGTGCCTCCTCCCTCACCTTCTCGTTTTCCCACCCCTACCCCAGATGCTCCCCCCCCAGAAACTGCCGAAGCTCTATTTTCCACAGGCAAAACCTCCCCCACTCCCCCTCCATCTCCCTCCCTCTCCCTCTCCCTCTCTCCCTCTCCCTCCCCCTCCCTCCCTCCCTCTCTCCCTCCCTCCATCCCTCCTCTCCCTCCTCTCTCCCTCCCTTCCTCCCTTCCTCCCTTCTCTTCCTCCCTCTCTCCCTCCTCCGTCCCTCCTCTCCCTCCCTCCTCTCCCTCCCTCCCTCCCTCCCTCCCTCCCTCTCTCCCTCCCTCCATCCCTCCTCTCCCTCCCTCTCTCCCTCCCTTCCTTCCTCCCTTCTCTTCCTCCCTCTCTCCCTCCCCCCGTCCCTCCTCTCCCTCCACCTCTCCCTCCCTCCCTCCCCCTCCCTCCCTCCCTCTCTCCCTCCCCCGTCCTCCTCTCTCCCTCCCTCTCTCCCTCCCTCCATCCCTCCTCTCCCTCCCCTCCCCCTCTCCCTCCCTCCCCCCCTCCTCTCCCTCCCTCTCCCTCCCTCCCTCCCCTCCCGGCACTCCCTATGTCCCCACATAGGGAGTGCCGCTAGCCGCCTCCCCTCCCCGCGAGTAGCGCCACTGCTCGCACGCCCCGCAGCGGTCGGTCGCGTCCCTGTTCTCGAGAGTGCAGAACCTGCACGCCCACACTCGCATCTTTTTGGAACTGCGCAGCGCCGCCGCCATGGCTGCCGCAGCGCCGCTCACATCGTTTCGTGGTTTCTCCGGCGGCCGCTTCGCTCCGCATGCATCGCAAAGCAAGGCCAGTGGCTGAACCCCAACAGACACAGAAAAACCCCAACACCACCACAACACCCCATATGGACCATTTTTCCAAAAGTAATGACAAGGGAGAGCAATGATTGATTGGGACAAGTGGGGGGGAGAGGGAGGAGGAGGCACGCACAGATACGCACACAGCGGAAGTGCTAAAGAGAGAGGGAGGAAGTGGGGGGGGAGAGAGAGAGAGATTCTCAGGGCCACGTAACCAAGTAACCACTTACCCTATTCTCCAGCGTGCATGTCTCACATGCCCATCCGGAAACTTCTCCTCCGCCTTCCCCTCTCCTCTCCCTCTCTCTCTCCCTCTCACTTCCCCCCCAACTCTCCCTCCCTTCATTTCCTAAAAAGCCGCTCTCTCTCCTGCTTTCTGCAGCCGCCTTAGCCTGCCCTCCCCCCAATACACCTACATTGGATTCCCCTTTCCCATACAAACCTCTCCCAGGTATATCTCTCCCGTATGTGCCTCCCCCAGATGTGCCTCCTCCCTCACCTTCTCGTTTTCCCACCCCTACCCCAGATGCTCCCCCCCCAGAAACTGCCGAAGCTCTATTTTCCACAGGCAAAACCTCCCCCACTCCCCCTCCATCTCCCTCCCTCTCCCTCTCCCTCTCTCCCTCTCCCTCCCCCTCCCTCCCTCCCTCTCCCTCTCGTTCGGTCTCCCTCGCCCTCTGCTCCCCATCGGGCCCTGCTGTCTTCTCTCCCGCGCACCAAAGGTCGTCTCGGAGCCTTCTTTCGGCAGCCATGGCCGCAGCTTGAATAGGGCTTAAAGCACTTGAAATGTGACGATCTCCGCCCAATCGGCGGCCGCCACTTGGCATGATCCTGGCCGTCTGTGCCCGCTTCTCGGCAGCGATGGCTGCCGCGTGTTGCAGGGCTTGTCGGGACTTGGGACCTCTGCCCTCCCCTAGACGCTGTCCAGGTGCACTGAACCCTCCTGCAAGCAGCTCCTCACATTCCTGCAAAACACATGCAATTTAAAAGAAGGGGGGGGAAGGGGGGGAAGGGGAAGACTTGCATGTCAACAACCAATCATATGGTAAAGACATGAAAGTCAACGGCTAGGTAGAATCATATTTGTGATGATGGAAAGCTATAGACGTAAAAAACTGTAGCAGAGTCAAAGATTAGGAATGCTTCTTTACGGATTTTTTAAGGAAAAGGTTGAAGGCAACTGAAGGTTGAGCTCTCGGTCGATTATAGAGTTTACATGCAGAGAGAGTTAAGCTGCGTTGCTTAACCTTTGTGATCTCGTCGAGCAGTTTGTAAAACTGCGCATCGTGGGGGCCCCGCTCGTTGTGAACGAGCTCGTGCAGCATTGTGCCCAGAATGTGTTCGTACGGAAAAAAACTCCTCTCGTCTTTCTGCCGCCGTAAGCGAATTTTGATTTCTTGGCCGCCGCCCACATTTAATCCCAAAAGCGCTGGATTCGCAGGGCTGCCAGAAAAAAAAAAAAAAAAAAAATGCCAGAAAAATGTTAAAAAACCCACATGCATCGTGATGCGATGGGATGGACATGAACGACCCCATCAGCCTCAATTCTGCATGCAGATTTTGTGAGCATATTATGAACAAATGGGTTCAACCCCATCCAACCCCATCCAACCCTGTTCAACCTCACCAAAGAATCCTCATAGAAAGGAACCAATACCCCCAAAGAGTATTCCATTTTTTCCCAAAATACGCCCAAGTTATCCACAATCTTGAAAGCTCCAACCAAATGCACGCACCCGAGCCACTATCGCCTCTCTCTCTCTCTCTGTCTCTCTCTCTCTCCCTCTCTCTGTCTCTCTCTCTCCCTCTCTCCCTCTCTCTGTCTCTCTGTCTCTCTCTCTCTCTCTCTCTCTCCTCTCTCTCTACCACTCGTCTCTCTCTCGCGTATCAGTCTATTCCGACATCTCTATGTAAATTTGTTTTGCGAGCAATCATCCTCCATTCCTCCTTCATCCGTAACACTCAGTTTCAATTTCATTTCATTCCATTCGCTGTTTATTAAATTTGATTCCCATCACGTTTCCTTGTTTTTTCTATTTTTGTTTTTAAATTCACATTTTCTCCCCCATCCCCGACCTGAACTCCGAGAGCAGCATGACCCGCCAGCGCCTTTTCCGCATAATTGGCGCCACGTCATCGGCCGCGCGCTGCAGCAGGCGCCGCGCCTCGTCGTCGCGATGGCCGCCACGTGTCACGATCTCCCACACCTTGTCCAGGTAGCCGTTCTCCAGGGAGGCGATAGGCATGCTGGGAGCGGCGGGAGAGAGGGGGAGGGAGGGAGGGAGGGACAGGAGACGAGGGAGGAGAGTAGGGAGTATGGAGGGTGGAGAGACGGAATGGAGGGAGAGAGAGAGAGAGAAAGGAGGAGGGAGGGAGAAGGGAGAAGAAAAAGAAGGGAAAGGAGAGGGAGCGCGTGCGAGAGAGAGAGAGAGAGACAGAGACAGAGAAAGGGACCAGGAGAGGGAGAGGAGAGAAAGGAATTTTTGCGTTTATTCCAAATAGAAGAATTTGCTCGTCGTAAGAGTTTATTGGGAAGATATTTTAATCTGTGGAATTGGGATGTTCGCAGAATTGCAACCTGTGGGAGCCGCTCCCTCTCTCTCTGCTCTATGTCTCTCTCATTTCCCTCCCTCCTCCCCTCTCCCCCCTCCTCTCTCTCCCCCCGCCCTCTCCTCTCTCACCGAATCAATTTCCACTTAGAAATCCAGAAAATGCGAAGTTACAGGTTCGTCGTTTTGGAGCGAAGGAAACTTTCTTCAAGGCATCCATCGCTAGGGAATTACCAGGAAGCATCGCCGAAGCTTCAAGACGAAGCTCGGGAAGCTCCACCTACGATCCACCGCCGGCACGTTTGTCGTATTGGTAATTTATATCGATACGATATATCTTGTAGGTTCGGACGACATATCGTATGAGTAACGATATATCGGTCTGTCCTGAGGGAGGTTGCTTCTCTCCAAACCCTCGTCCGGAAAAAAAAAACATATATATATAACGGAGAAAAGCGGTTGCCTATGCCACGTGGCTGCCTTGCATGACGCCACGTGGCTTCTTACGTGGCGCCACGTGGTGAAATTCTGTGAGTCACGCAGCCCTGTCTGGCCCTCTTCTTTGAGCGCTACCTCACCTTCCGGGGAGGCTTCCTCGCTGCCGCCATGGAGGCCATCCGCCAGAGGGAGTGGCGGTGAAGGCGGATCTGGAAAGGATGTGAGACTCTACCCTCTCTCTCCTCTCTCTCTCTCTCTCGTTCTTCTCTCTCTCTCTCTCTCTCCCCCTCTCTCTCTCTCCCACTCTCTCTTCCCCCATCTCTCTCACTATCTCCCTCTCCCCTCTCTCTCCCCACTCCCCTCTCCCCTCTCTCCTCTCTCTCTCTCTCTCCCCCCTCTCTTTATCTCCATCTATCTCTCTTCCCCCCCCTCTTTCTCTCTCTCTCTCGCTCTCTCTATCTCCATTTCCCCCTTTCTCACCCTCCCTCCCTCCCTCGCACCTTCTTCCCTTTCTCTCGCCTCCCTCTTCCTTCTTCCCATCGCCCTCCTTTGGGTGGTTCGGTCATGAGCGAGTTTCTTGGTTTTTGGTTTGCGAAGTTTTGGAGTACGACGCTCTTGTCAGAGGTGTTCTTGCAAATAAATGTGATGCTGAAAATGTGTGATGAGAGGCATCATTCCAGTCGAAGCATTACCATCAAGATTAGCAGAATTGAAAATTGTGATTCGATGAGGGCAAACATAATTTGGACTTTAAGAAATGATGGGGTTTCGGTGGGTTTTTTCTGATTAAACTTGAGTACCCATAATGTTATTATGTTTTAAATGGGTATGGAGAATTAGATACTTTCATTGTGCTTAACGTCGGAAAAATCGCCTAAAATATTGAAGAAGTTAATTAGTTAAAAATAAATTAATTGATTAATTAAATTAATTTATGCTCATGTTTGCATTCCCTTTCTCGTTGTTTGCAAGCATGACCTCGAACCAAACCTCATTGTTCCTAAGAAAAAAAAAATGGCATTCCTAAAACTTTTCCTTAATTCAACCTTCATATCTATAAGACCGTCCCTTACTCCCATTTCGCTCTCCTGCAGATCTTCCTCTCGCCCAATCAACCTCCAACCTTTTGAACTAAAAGAGAATCCGAACAAAAATGGAAGAAAAAAATGACGTATTGAAGATGAAAGATTCTCTCGAAGACTCTTTTTTGGCTGCTCTCGACGCTGCAGAGGAGGTGATTAGAGCTCAGAATGAGCTCCACGTGGCGCTTCAAGATGGGTTCTTTGACCTTACTAGGGCGCGCTACAACATGGGCCCTCTCCGTGTGGGCAAACTGCAATGGAGCGAGCGTTCCATGTCGGCGCTTTCCGTTATAAACGTTGAACTGAACAGCGCTTCATCTGAATGCAATGAAAGGAACAAAACCCAATTGGGAGAACTTGTGAATGCTCCTTCAGGGGGGAGTTTCGGATTGAAATTAGGGGTTGGACCGGCGGTTTTTAGGTTGGAAAAAGTGGGCTCGGATGCAGTGATTGAGTCAAAAGATGGTGGTGAGTCAAAAGAGGGTGAGAGCATAGGTGGAGAGGGTCTACGACAAAGGCGGCAGAGAAGGGCAAATGAAGGAGAGACTGTAGGGAAGGAGAGAGGAGGAGAGGGAGAAGAGGGTTTGGACGATGAGAGGTCATCGGTTCAAACCTCTACGAGTGCAGCTAGTAGTGAAGGGGATGCTGCTTCTTCTTCAAAGAAGAGGGAGGACCCACTTCGGTGGTTTGGAGGGCTCGTTCCTCCGAGTTTGAGGGAGGCGCAGGGGAAGTTTCTGAGAGCGGTTGAGTGCGTTGTGGATGTAGCGAGTGCTAAAGAGCAGCTGCGAGTGAAGATGGCTAATTACATGGAGATGAGAAGCAGCAGCAGCAGCAGCAGCAGCTTTAGTTGACCGGTTGGTCAACCAAATGGAATGAAAACTTGTATATGGTCGAGGGGCATCTTCTGGTTTTGAATCATGAAGAATAGATGAGTCCGTTGGTTTCTCTTTTTTTATTGATATACATGCAAGCATGCATGCATGCATTGCCATCTCATAACTCACTGTTGTTTCCTCTTCACAAGATTACAATACAACGGATAAGCCTCAGAACCAGAGCAGAAAGAAGGCCATAAATTGGGCACTTTTTGAAAGGTTAACAGACACCGCCTTCAGTCTCAGTTGCAGTTCCAGTTACAGTTCCAGTTCCCGTATTGCATTTCCGTGTCAACGAGTACAATCTAACACCATCTCTTTCCATGCACCTCCCCTTCCCAAACCTTAAAATCATCAGAGTGCCGCCCAAACCCCCCCTTCCTACAAATACAAAAAATAGCCACCATTCCTCGGGAGAGTGGAGAAAGTCTCCCCCCCTTTCTCTCTCTCTTTCCCTCTCTCTAAACGGAGCTACTCTTCCCCCTCCCCCTCTCTCTTCCCCTCTCTTCCTCCCTCTCCCCCCTCTCTCACTCGCTCTCCTGCATTAAGGGTTAGGGTTTCGACGCCTGCACTCTCCCTCTCTATTTCCCAACCGTTTTCACCGCAAATTTCTGTCCAAAAACTCGAAAATCCTCTCCTCCATATACATCCTGTCCCTGATCCCCCTCGGCATGTGTCTCTCATCCGGAAAAATCAACAAGTCGTACTCCTTTGCAGCCGCCGTGAGCGAGTTAATGAGCCTTGCAGTGTGGCGGAAATGCACATTTTCATCGATCATTCCGTGAACCAACATGAGCCGCCCCTGGATGGACCCCACGTGATGCATAACGGAACTGCGCTCATAGATCGCGGAGTTCAGTCCCGGGAGACCCATGTACCGTTCCGTATAGTGAGTATCATAGCCGTCCCATGCAGTTACAGGGGCACCCGAAACGGCACATTTAAAGAGGCGAGGGCATCTTGCAAGGGCCATGGCTGCCATGTAGCCGCCATAGCTCCATCCATAGATTCCTATTCTTCCGGGATCAGCTAACCCTTTAGATATGAGAAAGTGGACTCCGGTTTCTTGATCTTCCACATCCACTTGACCCATGTTTTGTTTGATCGCGCCTTCAAATTTCAAGCCTCGGCGCGCGCTTCCACGGTTGTCCAGCTGTCAGCGTACCATTGGCGGAGGGGGACAGGCAACATGGAAAGGCTTCAGTTTAACGGAGAGGAAACGGTCGCACACATGCATGAATGGAAGGCTCGAATCCGTGAATCGAGTTCCGTGACTTCAATATTTGCTCAAAGTTAGGGTTCGTTTCAGGTTTAGGGCTTGCTTCAAGTTTAGGGTTTTGCTTGAAATTTAGGGTTTGCTTCCAACCTAGAGGGAGAGGAGAGGGAGAGGGAGAGGGAGAGGGAGAGGCTCCCACCTTCCACACGAGAATCCCGCGGCTCCGCAGATACTGCGCGCGCATGTCCACAGTGGTCATCCACGTGTTGCAGACGGTCTGCACGTGGGGCCCTCCGTACACACTCACGACCGTACGGTACGGAGGAGGCCCAAACACTTTCGGATCCGGCCTGATGCAGTCCAGAACAAAGGGTCAGGATTTAGGGTTTTAATAATTTGAAAATTGGACGAATTTTGGATTTCAATATAAACAGCACACAGTTCTGAAGGTACCTGAAATAAGGAAGAGGGTGGGGAGGGGGAAGGGGAGGGGGAGGGGAATGGAGGAACCCAGATAGCGAGGAGACAAGTAGGAGAGAGGGAGAGAGGGGGAGAGAGAGGGAGAGAGAGAGAGAGAGAGAGAGAGAGAGAGAGAGGGAGAGACACTCACTTGTACATGGCTCCGTAGAGCACTGTCCCATCCGCGGCATTGAGAGCCACTATCTCGGGAGGAGTGAGCTGAAGCCTCCTCACTCTCACATTGGGTGTGGGTTGCTCATATATGGGCAGCAAAACCCTCCCATCCTCCAAGGAGCAGAGAGACACGTGTGGAGGGGTTTCTAAACTGTCATGAATATCCACAAATCGCTGCAACTGATGGTCCAACACTACCACATGTCGCCCCTTTCCATGTGTCAGTTTCTTCGGTTTCCATGCGGCAGTTCCGGGCTCCGTCACCAGTTTTGTGGAGTAGAGATGAGTCTCCAAAGGGCTTTCTAGGGTTGATGTGAAATACACAATTCCGGAATTTTCATCTACTCCTGCTACCTGCTCTACCATCCACTCTCCCTCAGTGAGAGGCCCCACACATGCTCCCTCCTTATCATGCACATAAAGATGTCGAAATCCGGTCTTTTCACTGGCCCATATAAACCCACCAGCCAACCTCCCTACCCCTTTATGAAGCGGAGTAAAACACTCATGCAAATTCACCCAAGTGCTATTTTCCTCGACCAAAAGAAGCTTCCTTTCCCCTGTATTTGGGTCGAATTTCAGCAGTTTCAGCTTTGTCTGTTCCCTATTTTGAACTTGAGCTGTTAAACTCCCATCCGGCATCCAAGCCACCCTAGCAAGATACTCCTCCTCCTCATACAAAGGCCCCCCCAATCCACAATGCAGGTCCATCCATTGAACTTCTCCTCCCTCTGCTGAAATTACCCCCAATCTAACCTTCACATTTGCCTGCCCTGTGAAGGGATATGCATGATCTTCCTCTGCCTCTGAACCCACACTCGGCTTCCCCTGATGCATGATGCGGAAGGCGGGAATGCCGGTAGAGTCAACCTCAGTAAAGGCCAAAAGTTTCCCATCTTGAGACCACCAAAATCCGTTCCTTCTCTCCATTTCTTCCTGGAAAAAGGCAGTAAATTTGTGCTGATTAGGTTCAAGCAAGAGAGGGAGGGGCGCGGGGAGGGAGGGAGGGGGGAAGGAGAGGGGAAGGGAGGAAGGGAGGGCGAGGGAGAGGGAGAGGGAGAGGGGGCGGGAGGGGAGTGAGAGGGAGTGGAGAGGGAGAGGGAGAGGGAGAGGGTGAGGGAGAGGGAGAGGGACAGGGAGAGGGGGGCAGTAGGGGAGGGAGGAAGGGAGGGAGACGGGGGCAGAGGGGGAGGGGGAGGGAGAGGGGGCAGGGGGAGGGGAGGGAGATCCTAATCAGGAACTCAATTAGGGGTTCAAGATATCCTAAGATTGTGGATTTTGAGAGTGGTTTGGTCCGTGACAGCTCACCTGGGCAATATATTCTGCAAGTCCATGTGTCTGCAGAGAAAGAAAAATAGGAAAGAAAAGGAAGAGAGAAACCACTTCCAATGAGTCAAGTCGCTCAGAATTTGGGTGAAACTTTTGCAAACTTAAATACTATTTCGTGTCACGTCTCATCGCATCACCAGAAATTGGTCTAATCGATGTGTAGCTAAGCTCTCTCCTCCCCACGCTCTCTGCTTAACATACTCTCGCTTCTCCCCCCCGTTCCCCACTTTTCCCACTCCTCCCTCCCTCCCCCCCCTCGCTCCTTCTCCTCCTCCTCATCAACCCCCCCCGTTCCCCATCTTCCCCACTCCTCTCCCCCTCCATCCCTTTTCTCCCCCCCCCACACCTTCCCCTTTGCCCCCCCCCCCCTCTCTCTCCCTCCCCCTCCCCTCTGGGCCTCCCCCTCCCCCCCCCTTCCCCTTTGGACTTCCCCCTCCCCACCCATTACCCTTTGGACCTCCCCCTCCTCCTCCCACCCCTTCCCCTTTAAGCCTCCCCCTCATCTTCTCCTTTGTGCCGCCCCCTCTCCCTCCCGCCCCCTCCCCTCCCTCTCCCCCCCCCTCACCGTGCCCAGCCTCTTCGCCCCGAAGGTGAGTTGCCGCGGGTCCCCCTCCCCCCCCGGCACGACGCAGAGCTCGTCGTCCCTCACGAAGGCGACCGCCCCCCCGTCGGGCGCCATCTGCGGGTCGAGGAGGGGCGCGCCCGCGGAGGCCGCCACGCGCAGCCGCAGCTCCGCGCCGGGACCGTCCTGGACGTAGATCTGAGGGAGGGCCGGAATATGGAGAATGGAGAATGGTGAATGGTGAATGGAGAATGGAGAATGGAGAATGATGAATGGAGAATGGGGACACATCAGGGCCTAGGTATGGTTTTTGTTGATTAGTTTTGAGTTTTATGATAGTTTTTGACGTTTCGTTGATGGAATGGGGAGGGGTTGGGTCTGGACAGCGGAATCGCAGTTCATAGGGAGGGTTCTGGGGATTTATTCACGGGTTTGGTTCTTGATAGTGGGTCCGGGGGAAGGTTTTGGGATTAGGGGGAGGAGGTAGGGGTGGGGGTTGGGGGGGGAAGAGCAAGGGAGGGAATAAATATGGGTTTGAATTTCGTGTTGATTTTGATGAGCATTAATAGAATTTCGATAGAGGTCAACATGGTGGATCTCCAATACTCCCAAAAGAGGGAAATGTTAAGACTCTGCATCCCCACTTCGGAAGCCTTTGCTTCTCTGTTCCTTTTAAAAGTAATACATTCACAAGCTTCACTAGGGTGAGCTAAAAAAATAACATAAAGGATACTAAGAAAGGACTAGTTTATCTTACTAAAACTTGGACAAGTAACGACCCACAAACAATAAAGAATCAAAGAAAGACCATAGAGTCAGAGCAGAAAAGGTCATGCAAACCAGGCAAACACCAAACTGAACCTAGACAGCCTCTGGGCCAACTGCAGACCAAAAACAGACCGGATCCCGCCCAGGATAAGCCCCAATTGTTCCAAAAACTTGTCGAAAAGAAACCCACACGCAATCCCAACCAAATCAAAATGCAGAGAGAGAGAGAGAGAGAGGGGAGGAGAGAGAGAGAGGGAGAGAAAGAACCCAAATGGAGAAAGGCTCACCCCCCCGGGCAGCGGCACCAAAATTCTCGCGACGGCCCCATTCTTCGACCAGTCGTAGCGCGTCACCCCCAGCCCCCTCTCCCTCAGCCTCTCCCTCCTGAGCTTCTCCGCAGTGGAGATATTCCCTTCATCCACTCCCCCTCCGGGAGGAGTCACCAGCAGCCTCTGCTGCCTTGTTTTCGGGTCAAACGAAAAGAGTTTCCTGCTTAGAGTTCCCTCCGGAGAAAAGAGATAAGAAATAATTTTATCATCCGGACTGAAACTCACAGCAGCAGGAGCCACATAGCCAGGAAGTGGGTGCTGCACAATGTCTTCCACAGGGAAGCGGCGGAGGTCTTTATCTGGGAGAGAATTGGAAGAGGAGGGAGAGGGAGAGGGGGAGGAGGAAGGGAGAGGGATGGAGGGGGCGGCGAAGGGTGACGGGGAGGAGGTGGGGTAGGGAGTGAGGGGCAGGGAGGAGGGGCGGGGAAGGGAGGTTGGAGGAGGAGGGATGGAGAGGGAGGGAGCAGGGGAGGGGAGGGGGAGGGAGGGAGAGGGAGAGGAAGAGGCAGAGAGGGAGTGGGAGGGGGAGGGGGAGGGGGTGACTTGGCTGTCTAGAGCAGTGAGTGTCATTCTCGGAAATTTTAGGGTTTGAATTTTGAGGTAGCGGTCAGACGGAAAACATTTTGGGTTTTGGGGGAGAAGCAGAGCATAGAAACGTTCAGCTATCAATTAGGGTTTGAAAAGAGGGGGGGAAACGGATTTCTATGGGAAAGAAGGTAATGAGCCTATCGCATAAGCGGATAACTGAAGCGCTAGAATTCCCAAAATCTCTCTCCCTCTCCTTTCCTTTATACCACTTTCTCTCTCTCTCTTCTCTCTGCTCCGCCTCCCACACATGCAAACCCTAAAAACCCTAAAAGGTTCTCAAAACCGGGAAATCTCCGCAGACATGCTTCTATTTTCAATGAAATTCAAAATTAGAAGTGAAATTTGGACTCTTTTGACCAAATTACGGCGCCCCACATCACGCTTTCTGCCCTCCTCCTCCGCGAGGTGAAGGTAACAGGTGGCAGGGAGACAGACCGCGAGTAGTTAACTGCCCAGCGGCTCACCCCTTCGCCTTTCAAACCCTAATCTGTCACGTCACGAGTGCTGTCCCGTCACGTTGTGTCACGGCACGTCACGTCACAATTATCGATACGACGATATCGTATCGCATTTTTCGTATTTTTACGGATCGAGATATTTCTTTTATTGTATCGAGATATCACGAGATATGTCGTGTTTTTACCGTTTATCATATATAGACACGTGACATGACATGACGTGACGTGACGTGACGTGACGTGAGCCAATGAGCCATACAGCTTTCTTCGGGAACCATCCTCCGCCCTTCTCTCTCTCACTCTCTCACTCTCCCTCTCTCTCTCTCTCTCTGTCTCGCACACACACACACACACACACACAGTGGCGGGCCAGGTACACACATTGCTTTGCTGTGCTTCATTGAGATGCCTCCCTCGGTGATCTGACAGCTCGCAAGCTCACTCCAGTGGTAGGGTTAGGGTTAGGGTTAGAGTTAGACTTAGGGTTAGGGTTTGGACTCCCCACTTCCTCCCTCGGTTGGAGGGGCCTTCTTCTCCGATGGGGGACCGCACGATATATGTGGGAAATGTTGCGGCGGAACTGAACGAACTGACGCTCCATGCGCTCTTCGCGCACTGCGGGACAGTCACTCAAGTCCGCCTCGCAGGGTGCGAGTCTCCCTCTCTCAGCCATGGCTGCTGGGATGCGCGCGTCTTCTTAGAGAATTTGATTTGCAGCAACCAATGGGGGTTCTGTTTTGTTTGATTACAAGTTCAAGATTTTTGGGTCACAGAGAGAGAGAAGGGCAGAAAAGGGTGTGGAGTGAGGGGAAGAGAGAGAGGGCGAGAGAGAGAGAGAGAGAGACGGAGAGGGAGAGACGGAGAGGGAGAGAGATGTGCACATCTGACAGCTGGTGGCGGAGCGGCGCAGAGACCCGAGCTTCAACGCGCGGTTTGCGTTTGTTGAGTTCGCCGAGGCGAGCATGGCCCACACCGCGTGCCTGCTCAGCGGCCTCACCATCGCCGACCGCCCGCTCAAAATCTCAATGTCTAAGGGCTCTTCCGCCAGCACGCCCGCATCGCCTGTGGGCCCTTTCTCCTCACATTCGCTGACGGGCTTGGAGGGGGAGGGAAGGGGAGGGAGGGGGAGGAGGAGGAGGGAGGGAGAGGAGGGGGAGGAGGGGGAGGGAGAGGGAGGAGGGGGAGGAGGGGGAGGGAGGGGGAGGAAGGGGGAGGTGGGGGAGGGACGGGGAGGTGGGGGAGGGACGGGGAGGAGGGGGGAAGAGGGAGGGGGGAGTGGCTCTGGAGTTTAGTTTTGGCCTTTTAAGGATTCACATTTGGTTTTCGTTTTCTTGTTTAACGTTTTTCCCGTTTAATTGGTGTATTTTGGTCTTTGTAGGCTTTGAAGTTTCGGAGTTTCGGTGTTTTTAGCCTAGCCTTGTTTTGAATTCTGTGTGTTTTGCTTTGTTAAGGGTTTCCAAATTTTACCCTAAGCGTAACCCTAACGTTAACTTCAACCAAACCGAACCCAAGTCTAACTTCGATTCTAGGCCTTCTTCTTACCTTAAACCTGATCCCATCCCCCTAATTCCAACCTCCCTCGCTCCCTATATCCCTCCCCTACACGCACTCTTCCCTCTGTTGTCCTATTTCTCCCTCTCCAACACTTACTCCTACCTCAACCTCAGCCTAACCTTAACTCTGCCTCAACCTAACTCTAACCCAAACCCTTTTTTCGGGGGAATTATTTCACCTACCCCTATTCCTTAACCTTACCCCAATTCTACCCCAACTCCCATACAGAATGTGCAATTACCTTCACGAGGAGCGAATTATGGAACTGGTTTCGGTTCAGGAGGGGGAGCTACAAAGCGGCAAGACCCGGATCGAATCGCTAAAACCATTCATATTGGAGGAGTAGATTCTCAGGTACCTTCTAGAAATCCAAAAATCCCCCAAATTCTCAAACCGTAAAATCGTGAAACCCGAATTCCTCTATTTCCAGAAGCTTATTATCTAATCAACAACCAATTAATTAACTAAAGCAGTTAAAAGAAAAAAACCTCAAAATTAATTTAAAGTTTGAGCGTTGTTCTGTGAATGTAAGCAGGTTTCTGAGGTGCATCTAGTGCAGTACTTCAGCGTGTGTGGACCCGTCGTGGGTGTGCGCATATCCGGAGAGTCTAGTCCGCGCTTTGCGTGGGTCGAGTTCTCGTCGCGAGAAGCGGCGCTTGCAGCACTCAGTCTCGACGGACAGGAGCTCGGGAGCCAAACTCTCAGGTGAGGGAGGAGAGGGAGGAGTGGGAGGAGAGGGAGGAGTGGGAGGAGAGGGAGGAGAGGGAGGAGTGGGAGGAGAGGGAGGAGTGGGAGGAGTGGGAGGAGAGGGAGTGGGAGGAGAGGGAGGAGTGGGAGGAGAGTGGGAGGAGAGGGAGGAGTGGGAGGAGTGGGAGGAGAGGGAGGAGTGGGAGGAGGGGGAGGGGTGGGAGGGGTGGGAGGGGCGGGAGGAGTGGGAGGCGTGGGAGGAGAGGGAGGAGTGGGAGGAGTGGGAGGAGTGGGAGGAGTGGGAGGAGTGGGAGGAGTGGGAGGAGAGGGAGGAGTGGGAGGAGTGGGAGGAGTGGGAGGAGTGGGAGGAGAGGGAGGAGTGGGAGGAGTGGGAGGAGTGGGAGGAGTGGGAGGAGTGGGAGGAGTGGGGAGGAGTGGGAGGAGTGGGAGGAGAGGGAGGAGTGGGAGGAGAGGGAGGAGAGGGAGGAGTGGGAGGAGAGGGAGGAGTGGGAGGAGTGAGAGGACTGTGAGCAGTGGGAGGAGTGGTAGGAGTGGTAGGAGTTGGTGAGCAGGTGGAGGAGGGAGGAGTGGGAGGAGAGGGAGGAGTGGGAGGAGTGGGAGGAGTGGGAGGGGTGGGAGGAGTGGGAGGAGTGGGAGGGGTGGGAGGAGTGGGAGGAGTGGAGTGGGAGTGTTGTGGGAGGAGTGGAAGGGGTGAGAGAGTTGGGATGAATGGGAGGGTTGTGGGAGAAGATTTTCTGGAATTTGCTTTGGACGAGCAGACACTAGTTGTGGGCTTGAATGGATGTTGGTAATGTTGGTGGTGGTCCTTGTTCTGAGCTTGACCTTGATGTTGATCTTGATCTTGATCTTGATCGGCCTTTGTATTGGGTGAACTTTAACCTCAGATTGGCCATGATCTTGAGGTCGGTCGTGATCTTGGTTGCTGGCCTTGATATTGGGTTTTGGTGATTTTGAGGTTGATGTTAATCTTGGTGTTGATGTTGATGTTTACTTGAGATGGGTTGGATTATCTGCAGAATAAGTCCAAGCAAATCAGCAATTCAGACAAACGCGCTCGTGACATTGCTTCCGCGAACGAAGCAGCAGGAAATCGCTTCTACTGTGCACGTTGGAGGGGTACCTCCAACGGTAGGTGGGAGAGGGGAGGGAGAGGGAGAGGGAGGGAGAGGGGAAAGGTGTTAAGCTTGCGAATGAGAGGAGAGAGGGGTATTCGAAAGCAGGAGGGAGAGAGAGGGGATGAGAAGGGCGGCGGGAGAGGAGGGAGAGCCTAGTGTGTGGAGGAAAAAATATTTTCTCGCAAAACTTGTAAATCCCTCACTGGGTTTTTGCATTTTAGGGATTTTTGCTGAATAATTGTTTACCGTTTCTATGTCTTACAGCTCAAGAGTGACCATTTTTTCCAATGTTAAATTAGTCATTTTCTTACGGAAGTCAAAGGTTCTGGTTATTAACCAAGAAGGTTTAGAAAGTATGTAGTTTTAACTGTTCCGTTATTAGCATCCACAATGTATTGAAAGAAAAAGGGATTTTACGCACCTCGAAAGCCCTATCTATAATTTTCTTTTTCTCTCTTTTTTTCGAATGCGCCGAGTCTATTTCAAGCAGACTTCGGAGGAGGACCTTCATCGGTTTTTTAGCTCAAACTGCGGAAAAATTCGAAGATTAGCAATTTCAGGAGATAATTCCCAAGTAACCCGAGCGGCGTTTGTGGAATTTGAATTACCTTTGGGAGCTGCAATGGCGTTAAATCTCGCAGGAACTCCGTTCAACGGAAGTACGTTACGGTGAGATAGAACAGTTCTCTCTCCCTTATGAGACTCTTTTAAAATGTAATCCCTCAATTTCTTGTCACTAAATATTCCGTTTCCACATTTCTGCAGGGTCACGCGTGCGAAGACCCCCATGCAGTCTCCCTCTCCCTCGTCCCCTCCCTCTCTCTCTGACGCACACACTCCCGCAACCTCTGCAAATGCAGTTCCTCTCCCTTCCCCTCCCTCTCCCACTCCTCCTACCCATTCCTCCAACGGAGCTACAACCATTATAGAAATTGGGTCCACATTTGAGCCTCCTCCCTCTATCGATAATCCGGCTCCTACTTCCGTACCAATTAATTCCAATTCTAGCCCTATATCCCTAGCAGGCCCCTCCCCCTCACCTTCTAGCTACCACTCAGAGCCCAGAAAAGTAAATTCTGAGTTTTGGGGAGATGTGAATACGAGTGTGGAATATCCGCCCGCGTCAAGTCCTCGTTCACACGATGCGAACACGGCTCCGAATTGTCCTGCTCCGTCGATCACTCCTGTGGCAGAGGGAGAGGAGACGGAGGGAGAAGGCCAACCGGCAGGGTGGGGAGAATTTTCCAAGGAATCGTCGTATTATGGTAACGGTTTTCCATTAAACTGCTCTTTATTTATGTTTTTGAGTTTCTGGAATTTTCCCTTCTGTCTTTGGCTATCAATGGGCCTACTTTTTTGTCGTTTCCAGAGCGGGAAAACCACTGGAAAATGGGTCTGTTCTGAAATGTAGGACTATCATGTCTCTGCTCTATGTGGGGTTCTACGTTGCAGTCACGGACGTGCAGGGCAATAAGCGGACATCGGAGGACTATCCGCAGAGTGACAAGCGGCAGCGATGGGCGTAGCGAATGTACTTTCTCTCTTTCTCTCTCTCCCTCCCC
>CM074810.1:554129-574798 GCA_037447605.1 Zygnema circumcarinatum
CCTCCCCCCTTCCCCTTCCTCCCTCCCTCCCTCCCTCCCTCCCTCTCTCCCTCCCTCGAACCCACCTTGCAAGGGCCGCACTACGGCGTCCATGGCCCCTGTGAGCGCGACAAGCGGCACGACGGCCATGAGCGAATCCACGAGGAGGCGGCGGTGCGTGAAGACATCGACCCACACTCGGCGGCTCAGCGAGAGGACCGCTCCGAGGGAGCTGCCCGTTATGAGGGAGAGCCCCAAAGCGACCTCCATTGAAAATTTTGCGCCGGAAACGTTGCCAATGCGGAGCTCTTCGGTGACACGAAAGCTGATTTGTGGTTGGAAGGAAGAGCAAGGGGAAAGGTGAGAATGTTGGCAACGATCAGAATGTGAAGGGAGAGGGGATTCGCAAAGTCTTTCCTTTTTGTGTTTTTTTTTTGTTTTGTGAAGGCGGAATTGGGGATTACGTTAGTTGATGATTTGGGGTGATGAGGCGTACCTGGTCGCCACTTTGAATCCCTCCGAAAGCATGAAGAACAGGGAGCCCGTGTATACTCTGCAGATTGAGAAATGGAAATTTTGAGTGATCAGCATTTTGAGGAAAAGGACGATCATAACGATGCTGACAATAAGGACAGCTATGAATGACGATGTGGTCGATTAATTTTTGAAACAAATTCTCAGCTGAGTTTGAAAAAATGTGAAGATTTATCCATTGAACTTACGCCATCGCGATCATCGTAACTTGACTTTCGGAACTCGGCATCGCTCCTGCAAGAAGGATGGTGATCTCCAACGGCCACACCTCCACACTGCGCGAACAAAACATGGTTAAAACAAAGGGGCAGTTTCAAAAGACATTTTTTCATTCGCAGAACATGACATGCACGAACATGTACCAGGGTACTACACTTGGTATCACATTTCCTCTCTCTCCCCTCCTCTCTCTCTCTCTTCCCCTCCCCCCCCTCTCTCTCTATCCCCCCTCTCACCCTCTCTCTTCCCCCCTCCTCTCTTTCTCTCCCCCTTCTCTCTCTCCCCCTCTCTCTCCCTCCCCCTCTCTCTCCCTCCTCTCACCCTCTCTCCCCCCCTCCTCTCTTTCTCTCCCCCTTCTCTCTCTCTCTCCCTCCTCTCTTTCTCTCTCCCTTCTCTCTCTCTCTCTCCCTCCTCACACCCTCTCTCTCCCCCCCTCCTCTCTTTCTCTCCCCCTCCTCTCTCTCTCTCTCTCTCTTCCTCCTCTTCCCCCCCTCCCCCGGCGATGGGTCTGTGCCGAGAGACGTGACCCCCACATTTTTCTTCACAATAAAACCATCCTTCATATCAGTTGAATGTTGAAAAAACTCACCACGTTTGGAAGAGCGACGGCAACCCAACATCGAGAAATACCCATAATCCGTCAAAGAAATTGGTGTCCATAGGAATCGTGAGAGATGTATAGAATTGATTGAAGTTGAGTCCGAGGAGGACGAGCAGGTGCAGACTGTGAGTGCAGACCAACGCCAACGCGGCTCCTTTGACATCGAGGTTCAACCTGAGAAAAAAAAAAAATGGATGAATTTTAGAATGTGAGTCTATTGAACTACTGGAGTCAAACTTGAACAATGTTCCAGTAAGGTCTTGAAATAAATTGCTTACAATGTGGGTTTTTTGGGTCTATACTGTTTTGGGGATCGTTAGGGTCCTACAGAACAAGACCTTGCTGTTCTCCTTGTTCAGCAAAAAATGTCTTTCTTATAAGCTGTGCTTTCGTTGTTCCCTTACCAGTGAACGAAAATAACGGAGAACGCGATGTGGAGAAGTAAAACGGCAACAGCGCATGTCCCCCATATGGCGCTCTTTCCCCGAGCCTGGAACCCATTTCCCAAAGATGAATAGAGAAAGGAGAATCCCCCCCCCCTCTCTCTCTCTCTCTCTCTCTCTTTCCCTGTATCTCTCTATCTCTCTCTTCCTTCACTTCTCTTTTTCTCCCTCTCTCTCTCCCTCTCCCCCTCTCCCGATCTCCCCACCTCTTTCACTCTCTCCCTCTCCCCTCCTTCTTTCTCTCTCTCTCTCTTCCTTCACTTCTCTTTTTCTTCCTCCCCCTCTCTCCCCACCTCTTTCACTCTCTCCCTCTCCCCCCCCCCTCCCTCCCTCCCTCTCTCTCTCTCTCGCCATCCAATCCCTTGCACACATCCACTCCTCACCTGATTCAACTTCGACACCGGCGCCGCAATCGCATTCAGATAGAGCGCCGGCAGCAAGTACCCCGCGAAGCGCCCTGCGTGGTGCGCAATGCTCGCGGTCTGCCCGAAGCCGAGCAGGACGCGCTCCATGTTCCACCACACGAGGGCGGAGGGCGCGCACGCGACCACGGCCACAAGGAGCGCGGGCCGTACGAAGAAGAGGGCGGACCGCCCCCCCTCCTCCTCCTCCTCGGGGGGGCCCTTCTCGCTCGCCCTCGTCTTGGGCGCGCCCTCGTGGCTCAGAAGGAGGGAGAGCGGCCGCATGAGCCCGTTCTGCATGCACGCATGGACATCAGCTTACATACATGGGGAGATGGGGACATGGGACATAGGGACATAGGGACATGGATACATGGGTACATGGGGACATAGAGACATGGATACATGGGGACATAGGGACATGGATATATAGGGACATGGGGACATGGATACATGGGGACATGGGGACATGGATGATATGGAGAGGGATTGGGGACGACGGAATGTTTGAAAGTGAGGAGTGAGTGCAGGAGAGGAACAGGGTGGGGGGGGGGAAGGGCAGGGGCAGGGGCCACAGGGAGAGAGGGAAGGTGATGCTCAGAGAGAAGGACGGAGAGTGGGGGAGGGGATGGAGGGAGACGAGTGGGTGGTGGGATTGATAATGGGGGAAGAGGAGGAGAGGGGAGGAAGGGCGGAGGAGGAGAGAGCAGAGGTGGGAGAGAGAAAGTAGTTGCAGAGGAGGAAAGAGTGATAAGCTGAGAGCGGGTGGAGACGGGGAGGAAGGGAGAGAGGGAGAGGTGAGAAACTTGATGGAGAGATGAAATGAGTGAGAGAAAATAAAGGGAGACACGATAGAGGAAGAGCGGAATACAGCGGAAAAGAAGAGAAACATGGAAAGGTCCGGAAGAAAGAGAAATCACAAGCGTGAGACAGGAAGTGAGGGAAAAATGGGAGTCGTGACGGGGAGGTTGAGAGAGAGAAAGCGATAAACAGAGATATGTCGAGAGAAAAAGCAAACGAGTGAGAGAGAAAGAGGCAGAGGGAGGCAGTGAGAAACAGAACAATAGAGGAGGGGAGAGCGCGCGCCAGTGAGAGAAAGAGAGCGAGTGAGAGCAAGAGTGAGAACGAGCGAGGAAGAGAGAGAGAAAGGAGAGAGAGTGAGAGAGAGATAGAGGGAGAGGGAGAGGGAGAGGGAGAGGGAGAGGGAAGGGAGAGGGAGAGGGAGAGGGAGAGGGAGAGGGAGAGGGAGAGGGAGAGGGAGAGGGAGAGGGAGAGGGAGAGGGAGAGAGACCTGAATGGAGAAGGCCGTAATGTTGGCCATGCTCACAGCCATGGCCACCCCCGCCAGCTGTCCCAATCCGAGCGGCGCACAGACCCCCAAAGTGACAAGTGTCCACGCCGACTGCCACGCACCCGCCCTCTCACTCGCAAGGAATAAGAAGGAGAGGAGGGAAGGAGTGAACTGGATTGAAGGATTGGAGAGTTCAAATAAAACCAACCCCTTGTTCATTCCGTTAATTCGTCTCCATTTGGTTAAAAGTGAATTATATCTCATTTCATAGTTTTCTTCATTCATTAAAAGATAACATTAAAATTTTAAAATTCTCGAATTAAATGCTCTCTTCATCATCCTCCTCCTCCTTCGCTTACCTCCATTGTTTCCCTTTTTTTTAACCCTCAAAATTCCCCAATTCCCAACTTCATAATGAACCCTTCTCTAACTTACCTATCTTAAAACGCCTACTCTTGAATTCCCCCCATTTGAATTCAGTCCCAAACCCTAAACCCTAACCCCCCCTCACCTGCAACCCCAATGACGCAACGTGGGTGATCCCAATCCCCCACAGACTCTGCGCCTCCTCTTCCAATGTCCGCACAACATTGCCCCCCTTTGTGCCCCCACCGCCATGCACTGGCAATGCAGCCACTCCCGGATAGACATGTGTCACCACCACAGGCCCCTCCCCGGCCGCCATGGCTCCCATCTTCGCCACCTCCCCCTCGCGGACGGAGCTCTCCCTCTCTCCCATGGCTGCTCTCTGCGGGAGGGAGACGCCGGGAAGGGGAGCATAAAGAGACAGAGGGATGCCACGTGACAGAACCTGATTGGGTGTGCGAGGTTGGTGCCGATGTGGCAGACGCTGATTGGCAGGGAGCAGGTCGGTGGGCGAGCGGCTCCGAAAGCCGACAAAGTATTGCCACGTGTGATCATATGATTGGACGAAGTTTACTTATGATGACGTGGCGGGTTTTGGTTCGCTAATGGAGTAGGGCGTTAGGCAGGGCTCGCACTGGCGGGAAGTTCGTATTCTCGATTCGGTACATCAAAGCGATCTATTTCTGGAAAAACATGGTATTGATTCTTTGTTTGTGTGCGAGGTCGCAGCGCCGACGCCTCTGATTGGCTGAAAGCGGCGCGACCGAAGGCGCTGATTGGTGAATTTTCGTTGACGTGGCAGAATTTTGTCGGTAGCACGTTTTCTTGACACTTGCCAGAAACCACTCCCATTGGCTCTCTATCTCGCACAACTTCCAATGAGAACACGCCACGTCATAATTTCCACGTGTCATTTTTTGATTGGATAACACTAGCCGTTTTTCGGTAGGCAAGAAGAACTCAAAAATTTCGGTTTGCCAACCTGCAGAAAAATTCAAATTGTAAAATATTATTTTTGTGGGAAATTATTTTCACAGTGTCAAATTTCTTTGTATTTTTAATTAAAAAAATGGACGTTACGGAGAAAAAATCACCCATACAAACTGGTGGCCATTCTGGTTTTCCAGTTTTTAAGGCAGGTTTGTTGCTCTAGTGAGGGGGTTAAATGCGATAGGCGCCAGCTGGCGCTCGCCGATTGGCTGTATAACTTCCCACACGTGTTACGGCGCAACGCGATTGGCTGTCAGGATCTGCGCGCGCGCGCGCGGCTGAAGTCCGAAGGCTCGAGGAGAACAATGTTGTTGTTGCTTAGGATGGTGTTTTTCGCCAGCTTTTCTAAACTCTAAACCCTGAACCCTACCGTTCACTCTAAATCCTAACCCTAAAACCATGAACCCTGCCCTAAACCCTAAACAAGCCCTACCATAAACCCTAAACCCTAAAGCATGAACCCTTAAACCCTAAGCTCTGAACCCTAAACCCTAAAAACTAAACCCTGTACCCTAAACCCTAAAACCTGGACCCCACCCTAAACCCTAAACCCTAATCCCTAAATCCTAATCCCTAAATCCTGGACACCACCCTAAACCCTAACCCCTAAACCCTGAGCCCTAAATCCTGAGCCCTAAATCCTGAGCCCTAAACCCTGAACCCTGAACACTAAACCCTAAAGCCTGTGCCCTAAACCCTAAACCCTGAACCCTAACCCGAAATCCTAAACCCTACACCCACCCCTAGACCCCTAGACCCTGAACCTATAACCCGAACCCTAAACCCTAACCCTAAACTTCAACCCTAACCCTAAACCCTAAGCCCTAAACCCTGGGTTTTAGGGTTTCAGAGGACCCAAAAATGCTTGTATTGGGGCTTCAAAACCAGAGAAACTGTGGAACTTAATACCGAACTTCCTTTGAAGAAAAGAGTGAGAGAAGGATTGGCATTGGTCTCATCAAATGTGCAGAAGGGGACAAAAGCAACATGGAACACCAATGTGAATCGGTCGCAAATGACATATTTTTTTTCTAGAAAGAAAGGTTATGAGCCTTCAGACTTTCGAGTTTAAACTAATCTTTAAGAAAAGAATGAGAATGTGATCAAATCTGATTGGTACAGCCATACATATCTATGCAGCAAAAACATCATCCGCGTTTCTACTGTGAAACTGCTATCATGGAGCCGGGATTTCTGTAGCAGAAAAAATAGGGTTCACTGTGAAGTGACATCAGCGAGTCAATGGTGAATTTCTCCGCCCCAGTTGAACAGGATCCAAGTTTTGAACCTCCAAAAGTATCCCTTTTATCATCTCTCCTCCCCTCTATCTCTCTCTCTCTCTCTCTCTCTCTCCTCTCTCTCTCCTCTCCCACACGAAGTCTTCTTCAACCAAAGAGCAAACAGAAGCCAAACCACAACTTGGGTCCCTTAAACTCATATCATTAGACCCAAAAAAAAAAAGGCTTCACGCACCCCATTCAAAAACTTCCTCGGTGAACCAAATTTCCATATTTTAATGCTCCAAGTAGTCAGCCTTATCCGACCCCCTCATTGCCCTCCCCCCCTCCCTCCCCCCTCTCTCCCCCCCCTTCTTCCCCCTCTTCTTCAACTGAAGGTGGCTCTGGAGGAGGAGGGAGAGTCCTCTGTACAACTTCTACTAACTGTTCCACCACCTCCGGAGGAAGCCTTTCTTCACAGTCCTCCACTACCTATATCACGCCAACAAGCCCTATATTATTATGCTTTCAAACCTCGGTAAAGTTACACAGAATCTACACAGAAAACAGTTTATCTGAACACTCGCTTTTTTCAAAAGTTTCATACCTCACGTGAGGAGCTCAAAGCAAAGCAAGGTAGTTTACAAAAGATAGAGTTGAAGAAAGCAAGTTTGAGATTCAAATCTTGCTTGAGTGAGCAGTTAGTTTTGTTCCATGCAATGAAAGATGATGATGGCCCATGTATGAGTCTCTCACCAAGTGAACCTCCACAGCCGAAGTTGGACGGAGATTAATGGCTTGAAGACGCTCCGCACGTGTGAGAGAGAACCCCTCACTCTCTCTCACAAATGCGGAAATTGCTTCCTGGCTTTGAGTCGCAGCAGGGGTCCCCTTCAAGTACTCATAAACCTACAAGCAATCAGCCCAATCGAATTAACATTTCCCCTGTATACTTCATCCTCTCCCACTACCACTCCCTCTCCGTAGGTCTCTCCCTCTCCCACTCCTCGCATCAACTTTTTATTTGCAACTCAGCCCCTCACTGACTCCTGCACCCTCCTCCTCCGTTCTCCGCCCTCTCCCCTCTCCCCTCTCTTCCATTTCTCCCTCCTTCCCCTCTCTCCCTCCCTCCCCTCTCTCTCCCTCCCCCCTCTAAGCCTCCCTCCCCTCTCTCTCCCTCCCTCCCCTCTCTCTCCCTCCCTCCCCTCTCTCTCCCTCCCTCCCCACTTCTCCCCTCCTCCCTCTGCTCCCTCCCGAAAATCCCACCATCTAGAAAGTACAAAAAGATAAGATTTAAACTCTTAAACATTAAGACCTAAACTACGCATGAATCATGCAGACCTCAAAACCAGGAACAACAGATTCATGTTAAAAGTTAAACACGCACCTTGAATTCCGGCAGAACAGCTCCCACTTCCACGTTTCCTGCTCCTCTCTCTTCCAAAAGCTTAAGGACTTCATAGTTTGTCAAAAGCCCAGCGTTTGCTTCTAATCTGCCCGCAAATTTCAGTAAAAATTCAACGATGAAATCATAGAAAAGACGTATACAATCTACAAAAGCATGCAGGTAAAGCGTCAAAAGACTCCTCTACACCGGGCGTTAGAAAAAGAAGAACCTGAAAACGAAGGCATGAAATAGAAGGAAGAGCAATTGCAGGGAGAAATCGCATACATAATTTTACAGATCCTCATACAGAAAAATACAGAAGAACAAAAAAATTAAAATATGGCCCCAACATGGGTCCAACCTGTGCATACCTCCTGCTTACATTTTCATGGGAGCCTCTCCCCGCCTCCTCCGTCGAAGCCAACTGATTCCGTTGGGACCCAACAACGAAACCCTAAAAAGAAATTAAGGGGCGCTTGCTTGGTCTACATATTTCATTCAAAAATAAAAAATTTAAACACAAATGATATGATATTTCCCGCTATAATATTTCTCAAATATCATAGCGGGAATTTCACTATTGATTTTTTTTTTTTCAGGAAGTCCCTCCAATCCCTCACAGGAAAGAACCCTTTAGGGCGCAAGCAGGGCATTTGGGGTTCAAAAACAAAAAAAAAAAAACGTACCGAGCCGAGTCCCAGCGTGCGACGCGACGGAAGCCAAACTTTTGGGGTCCCATCGAAGGCTACAGGGGGCACAGATTTGAAAATAGTTTGCAGCAACTTCACCTTTGACTTCCTGAAAAGAATTCAGCTTTTCCCCGGCCCTGAATCTCCCGAGCCGATATATCGTTCCTCGATATGGAAAAGACATATCGTCATACTGACGATATGGCAATTTGATTATTTACCGCACTGTACCGAGTTTGGCCGCGTGCGACTTTTTGTGAGCTAATGGCCGTTGGATGTGCCACGTGGACATACATCCACGACAAAGTGACCGTCGGATACGCCACGTGTACACCCATAAGAATCTGACCTTTGGATTCTAGCGCTGCTCATGCATGCAGCAAATTGTTGCCCATCAGTACTGCTAGAAGTTGGTTCTCCAGGTTGTTTTGGTTCATGGGCATTTGATGGGGCATCCCCATCGTGGGGCCAATGTCCAATCTAGCTTCGTGCTTAAATGCTTGCCAAAACCGCCCCAATTTCCAGATTTGTTCAACGCCAATTCATCCTTCTTTCTTTCTAGAATTCTCATGCGATGGATGACAGAATGTCAGTGTCAATGTTGGCCTTCATCCATCATGCAAACAAACTCTGCTTGACCGTTGATCCGTACGACACGGACCGCCTCTGCTCGTCCGTACCATACGGTACTGGAGATACTGCAGTACTGTAAGGGGTCCTCATATTTTCGCCATGGTTTTGGCAAATATGGGGCGAAAATCTTGATTTTGCAAATAGAAGGTTCGTGTTACCAATAGGGCGTGTCAGACTTACGAATATCGAGTTTTTAGTATTACGAGAATCGAGGTTACTAAGTACTAAAAATCATCGCGCCCCCGAACCTAAACCGAACCGAACGGAAGTCAACTGTACTAAGTCAACGGGTCAACGTTGCGAAGATTGACCCGTGGGGTTTACTGAAATTGCATTTCTTCGCACGATTTTGTTCGCACCCAAAAGGGGCGCCGAAATGGACGTGCGAAGAAAATACTGGCGATAATCGCGTCAACGTGACGTCATGGTTGTTTTCCCGGCTTCCCGCCCGCGCCCGCGCCCGCCCGTGACGCGCAACACGACACAACGACAAGCGGTCTCCGCGCGCCGCGCCGGCGCTGGTTCTAAGTCTGAGGGCCCCGCGCGAGAGCGAAGTTGCGAAGACGGCGTTTGGAGAAGTGCGAAGACGGCGATCGCGGAGTGCGAACAGGACCGCGCCGCGAGTGCGAAAAACTAGGCTCGGGAATTTTAGTTTTACTGACGTTGACTCGAAATGTTACGAATATCGAGTTTTTAGTATTACGAGAATTTTTTAAGTCTGACACGCCCTAATAGGCGGACGTTATTATGTTAGAGTTCATGTAGGTTTGTACGTATCGTACCGTACCAATACCGTACCGTATAGTACCATATCGCAAAGTATCGTATCGTATCTTTCCGTATCGAAGCCAAGATGAAGGGGAGAGGAGCGAGCGCCTCTTACGTCGGCCCGTGCGGGAAGATTCGGTGAGTTTTGCTTACCCAGCACGCGGGTTTTGTTAAGCCCGTAACGGCTAGTACAGCAAGTACGGCCAGTACGGATAGTACGGCTAGTACGACTAGCTTAGTACGGCTAGTACGACCAGTACGAATTGTACGGCTAACGCAGAGTTACCGTACCAAAAAGTGGTTTCGGCAAAATCAGCGCGAATTTCTTGGGGACGCACTGTACAGGGTGGAAAATATGAGGACCCCTTACTGTACAGTACTGTACAGTAGTGCTGACTACTGGCCCACCCGGATCTGGAACAGATCTCACGTCCGTACGGGTATATCATTTCAACGGTCCAGATCGGTACGTACACCAAATTCGCAAATCGCAGCCGTCCGATGTCCTTTGCTGTTTAAACGTGCGATCGACGGATTTCCTCGCTATTCAACACCACGTGGTGTAACCTCAGCCGTCCATTTTCCTCCTCATAGCCTTTGAAGGTCTTTTGCCAGTTTGCATGTGTGATCGACGGCTTCCCTTGCACCGAGGGTCCACATGGCGTGATCACTGCCGTCCGTTCACCTCCGATGGCCCCTTCACGACTTCTACCCTCACCGCATAGAAGTGGCGCGGGCGAGGGCGAGGGCGGGGAAGGCGGGGCACAGAATGGCAGGGTGTCGGCCCGCGGAAAATTTAGGGTTACGGCTGCAGGAGCAGGAGGGAGAGGGAGAGGGAGAGGGAGAGGGAGAGGGAGAGGGAGAGGGAGAGGGAGGGAGAGGATATGGCGGCGGGAAGGAGGGAGCAGGGAAGGGATGGGAAGGGATAAGGAAGGAGAGGGGAGGGGGGGCAGACAGGGAAGGGAAGGGTAGGTTTGGATTAGGGTTAGGGTTTGAGAAATGTTTAGAGGTAAGGCTAGGGTTAAGGTTGGAGTCAGCTTCGCAAGCCTTGGGGCTAGCAGGAAGCGGAGGGCGGGGTCTTTTTTGGGCGGACGGTGGCGAGAAGCGGGCGGAGTTTGGAGGTAGGTGGAGGCCAGTGGTAGTGGTAGTGGTAGTGGTATTGGTATTGGTAGTGGTAGTGGTAGCTGCTCCTCTTTGGAAGGAGGGAGGCGTGCGGTTCGTCAAGGAAGAGCGTGCAGGGGGTGAATGTAGTGAGTGAAGTGAAGCTGCTCTCGGCGAAAAGATCAAAAGAAAATGGAGAAAACTCGCTGGATGTACGGAGCGGCTCTCCTCGGCATCTTGCTATCAGGTTTGGTGCAGAAAACTAGTTTTTGGTCCTTGAGCATTGTTTGTGGGGCGTTGTTTGCGGCTCCACGTGGCATCATTCCATGCAGTCTCTCCCGTTTGACAGGTGGCTTCATGCTGGTATATATGTCAACTGCAGTTCTGTTACGCCCGACTGTAACAGTGACATGCTACAGTCGCATGTAGAGTGTTGCTTTCAGTTGCGTGTGCCGTTAGACGCAAATAGCTTTACGGTACCGTGCATTGCAGGGTATGTCGTTGACTGTTAGGAGTTACGATACCCGTAAAACCGAACAGGCTGAGAATTTGAGAAACCAGTAGTTTCTTAATTCTCAATCTTATTGAATAGGGTTGAACTTTGAACTCTCGAGGTCGAAACTTTTTCGATTTAAGGAAGCGGAAAGTTTTAAACAAAAAATTCTAAACTCAGTTGGTAATGTCGCACGTGTGGATTCCACTTTTTGCCACGTTGGTTCCGTGCGATTCGAGGGATCCGGTTAACCCGGACCCCAGTTTTGCCGTACGACTCTTCCCGTGAGAAGATCAACAATTTCTCTACGGAACTCTGGGTCCACGCGTTTTGCGATCCGCTTAAATCTCATTGTTGATCGGTGAACCCAAGGAAAACTCAAATTGAACACGAACGATAATTTATTGTTCAATGTGTAATCGGTTCTCCATAAAAATTGTATCGAGAATAATAAATAGGAATTCATTTCTCAAATGGAATCGTGTTCACAAACATAGGGTTTTTTTTGAGAAATTGATTCTGAAATTTTTTTTTGGCGAAGCCAAAATCTTCAATTTTTTTTTCTCAACCTGTTCGGTTCTACGGTAGTGCATTTTCTATGCTGGCATGGGACGTTTTGATTTTCGATTTTCTCGAAGCTGACACTGTTCTCTTCCTCTCTCAATTCTCTTTCCCTCTCCTCTCTGCCTCTGCAGCGGCAGCAATCAGCTCCCATGGGGCTCTTCAGATGCCGGTTCTTAAGGCCGGGGATAGTTCCTCTTTCGGCACGCTTCAGGCGACGAAGACTATATACCTGCAGCTGGATTTATCCGCCTGCACCCCACAAATGATTCTTAATGTTGAGGCTTTGGATGTGAACCGCAAAAGTGAGCTTGTCGGCACGGATGTGAAGGGTTCGGCGACTCTCATGTTGATGGCAAATGTGCTCGGGGAGAGGCCGGTAGCCATTCCGCTCGGAAACGGACTCTGGTCTTATAATAACGGAACGGTAACGGACAGTGCAGGTGGGTATTGTGGAGCGAATCCGCTTTGCTTTGCAGTTCTATTTGAAAATGTGTGTTGGGGGCTTTGCTGATCTCCGCTCTGTATGTCACTTTTACCTGATTACGGTTCGAGCCCAGTGGTCTTTTATACTTCAAAAAAATTCTAATCTCCAAGAGCTTCAACACGGATCTCAAAGAATTCAATGGAGCTGCAATCCTTTTGCAGAATGCACAAGCCTGCAATTTCAGGAACATTTCGGCACATGCATCATAGGTAGTAGTTGATTGTGTTTTGCATTCAGCTTGGTAGACTCTCTCGCGCTGAGCCAAACTTGTTCTGTTGATGGAATCGTGCTTAATTGTTTTATCTTCTTTCCAATATCTATGTCTATTCTTATTCCCATACGTTCCTTTTCTCGTTTGCACCTTGGCTGAAATTTTGTATGGTCTGTTTGCTGCAGCGTACAAATTGGCAAGGGCTTACCATCTCCTTCACCTCAACCTGTCGCAGTACACAGTCAGCGCTCCGTGGACAGTTGGCCTCCTTAATGATGCGACCTGGGCGAAGCGAGATGTCAATTATTCAATGAGGGCATGGTGTACTGGTTAGTGCCCCATTTTGTGCAACTTCCTTTGCATCTTGATTGTTTGCATCTTGATAGTTTCAGAGCTCCAACGATTTGTGTTAATGAGTATCCTACATTGTGTCGCTACTTTTCAGATACTCCCTCCTGTCCAAGGGACTGTAGTGGTCTCGGAAATTGCTCGATAACGGGAGTCTGTGACTGTGAACTTGGACGCGGTGGTAAGGGCTGCGCTTCAAGTAAGTTTTTTCTGCGTAAAGTCCTCATTTTCCCAGCCTTTTAGGCCCTTGCTGCTCACTTTTGTCCGTTTCTATGGCCTTAGCGCTGGTTTTTGGAATCGCTCGCTGTAAAAGAGAGCAAACCTTCTGCAATGGAAGGTCTGTTCGAAGGAGGATTGTCAATCGTTTGCGGCCTGTAAACTGAAGCACTTGTACCGCAATTAATCACAAAACTGTTGTCTTAAATCGTTTTAAATTTCAACCACCAACTTTTTTACGGGTTGTGTTGACTCAGTATTTCTCATGATTCTCTTGTTGCTTTGTGTTTCAGCTGTGGACGCTTTACCAGATGGAATGGTCTTTGACAGAGTTCTTGCAGTTGACGAATGGAACTACTTCTCATATGATGTAGGTCACCTCCCTCCCCTCCCCTCCTCCTCCCCTCCTCCCCTCCCCTCCCCTCCCCTCCCCCTCCCCCCTCCCCTCCCCTCCCCTCCCCTCCCCTCCCCTCCCCTCCCCTCCCCCCTCCCCTCCCCCTCCCCCTCCCCTCCCCTCCCCTCCCCTCCCCTCCCCCTCCCCCTCCCCTCCCCCTCCCCCTCCCCCACCCCTCCCCCTCCCCTCCCCTCCCCTCCCCTCCCCCTCCCCTCCCCTCCCCTCCCCTCCCCTCCCCCTCCCCCTCCCCCTCCCCTCCCCTCCCCCTCTCCTCCCCCTCCCTCTCCCCCTCCCCCTCCCCTCCCCTCCCCCTCCCCCTCCCCTCCCCCTCCCCCTCCCCCTCCCCTCCCCTCCCCTCCCCTCCCTCCTCCCCTCCCCTCCCCTCCCCTCCTCCCCTCCCCTCCCCTCCCCTCCCCGTTTACTGCATCGTCTGCATCTTTCATTTCACCTCCTCTCTCAGTCTGATTCCCATCTCGATCTCTCCTGCTTTGTTCCTTTTGCAGCTTGGAGACGAAAACCAGTCCCTCCTTGTGGAGCTGTGGAGAGAGCGTGGCGATTCTGTTCTCTTTGTAAAGAGGCGAGATGAGGGCTTTGTGCCGTATGGGGTGCCGAATGTGTTCGATTTTGCGGCGCATGCAGACGCAGTCAGTTTCAGGGAGCGGTTGGATTACCATCACGTGCTTGTGAACGAAGCAAGCAGCGATATGGTGGTGGGAGTTTATAACTATGGGGTCGAACTACAGGAAGATGCGGTCTACAGCATCAGTGCACGCTCAGCTCCAAGTAAGTGATTATTAAGTCATTATTTTTATTTATTTTCTTATTTCTTCTCGTAGCTTTCAACCTTTTGTTCGTATGTAGTACTGTTTGGCTTAGCAAGGGATTCTCAGACACGGCACCCAATTTAGTTCCCAATTTCAGAGCATCAGGCATTTGGGGTTAAGCTGAAACCAAATTTCAAATTTGTGGGTGTATGGATTTTTCTAGAAGGTGATGAGAGGATGCATTTAGCATTTTTAATTTTTCTTTTATGCTTGTGAAAATAAGAAAGAAAAAAAAAAGGAAAAAAAGTTGTCAGCGATTTTCTCAGTCCGCTCTACGCATTAATACAGAAAGCCGCTAATGACACAGAATTGTTGTTATCATTATGTTTATTTCATTATGGAATCCCTTAATGCAGGCGGTGAACTGGGTATTCTATGTCCCAAAAACTGTTCTTATCCCAATGGCGAATGCGGAAGTGATGGGAATTCAACCCTTTGTTTCTGCAATTCCGGCTATGCTGGCCGATACTGTGAAGGAAGTAAGCAGTCCTAAACTCGGCGCACTTTGTATGGCTAATGCCCTGAAATAAAAAATGAGTAGTGAGTTTCTGGAGGGATTATGCACTGTGTTGAAAAGTTGTACTAGTTTTGTTCGTACTTCGAAAAAAACAAGTGCAACAAAGTAATTTTTTTCTCAGATTATGGGAGGGCATGCAACTTCTTTCATGTTCTTATCATTCCTTTTGTATTTTTTTGTACTCATGTTTGCAGGCTACACTGTGGCAAGCCTTGACACTCCTTTTGAGGGAGTGTTGCAGCCTGGGGAATGGATGTATGTGGAGTACACATTCAACGAGCAGTCTAATACAGTAGTCATTGGGTGGGTCTTGTTCCCACTCCCTCTCTCCTCCCTTTCCTTTCTCCTCCTCTCTGCTCCCTTACTTCTCCTTGATCTCCGCATCGTATCTTATTGGCCGTCTCCTCATCCCCAATTTCCCTCTCCCGCTCCTCTCTCCTTGCTCTCCTTTATCTCTTTTAATCTGAAGAGAGTGAATCTGTGGGTGCCTTTCTTCGGCCTCTCTTTCTAAGCAGTATTGAGACACCTCCCTCGGCCTTCATCATTTCCACATTTTCTTGTCAGATTCTGTTAAATTAGATCTCATTCTATCCCCATCTTTCGGAGACTATTTATTCTACTGTTGTTGTAGGTTCTATTCTATTTTGGTTATTTGATAGCTCCCCTGTTCACATGTGCAGGTTTGAACGCGAAGGGGGGCAGGCCACCCTTGTAGCAAAAGCAGATGGAGTTCCGACTTTCTCCGATAACTTGTACCGGCTTGCATCCCCTCCAAGCAATGCTTCACAGCGCAGTATTTTTAGCTTAAATTCAAGCGAACCCTTGCATGGAAAATTCGTATTTGGGGTCTACAACAAAAACTACCGTGCACATGGGCCCTGTCATTTCTCTCTCGACTTCTCTCTCCAAGAAGGTACGGTCTAAATAAAAGTCAGCGTACCCAATTCGCTCCTTTCAAACCTGCAACTCAATTGTGCAATTTTCAGTCTTTTGTAGTTTCTTACGAGGTGCTTAGAAGTCTTCCGTACTTATAGTCTCACTTATTCAGGGCTTGGGTTTTTTTTTTTTTTTTTTTCCTTACTCCAGGTGAGCTGAGTCTATTCTCCAGCGGCCTTTTTATAGCTGTTTTCTTGACAGTTGTGGCCTCCCTCTCCATCTGTCTATGTCTCGGAGTTTCTCGAATTGTTATCGTTTATCGTCGCCATGTGGAAAGCAGGAATCCAGGAAATGTGAGTGAATCAGCAGACTATCCCCTAATATACTAAATGTGCCTCTTAATTATAGCCCAAAAATGAAAAAGCTCAACACTCAGTTCTGCAATTAATAAACAACTCTTGCTCACACATGGAGCGGAGGACTTGCAAGTGATATGTTATATGGTCCCAAGATTCGTCTTTGCACCCGTAAGACTATTGTAGTTTTGAAGCTCTATTTTGAGCTGACATGAAAAGCAGATCTGGTCTATGCAGGGCGGTGGTGGAAGTGTGGGTGAGAAAGGCATCGATGCTTCTATTATTGCCGCGTTTCCACTTGTCACATATGTGAAGGGCGGCTCTACAACCCCAGATGATGCACAGTATGTACTCTACATCACATCACTTCCGCACTATTTGCTGCATTTTCTGCGAACGATCCGGCTAATGCTTCATGTTCACCGTTTGAGGAGTTCTTGGGAGTGGAGAATTATCCGTGGGGTAATCATGCATTTCGTTTTCTTTCGTCGTTATTGTCACTCTTTGCAGTTGTGCGGTATGCTTGGGAGACTATGAAGAATCGGATATTCTTCGAAAACTGCCAAAGTGTGAGCATCGATTCCATGTGGACTGCATCGACGCGTGGCTACGCTCCCATTCTACTTGCCCCTTATGTCGACTGTCCTTACAATCAGCCGCAGCTTCAGAGAGCCCTCAAGTAGGGCTTCCAGTTGAAATTCCTCATATTCTAACTGTTATCGCACCCCTTTCCTCTGAAATCTCTTCACCTGACGTCCATCCTTTGAACCGCCCCACATCTGCACTAGTTTCGAGCTCTATGGGTTCTTTTGAAGGAAGGGAAGAAGAAGGTGAGAGGATTGTATCAAGCCTGGAATGCATCTCTGCTGGAGATGAAGAGGAGAAGTTAAGGTTTTCACTTCCCACTGGATTGGGATCGTTAGGGTTTCTCCGAGAGGGAGAAGGAAAGAAAGTTGAACTTGTAGCGTTGGGAACACATCAGTATGGAGAGCCGCATGCGGAGGAGATGAAGGGTGGTGTGGAGGGCTCATCCGCACCACTAGAGAGGGAGGAAGTGAGGGAGAGGGAGAGGGAGAGGTTGAGGGAGAGCGAGAGGGAGAGGGAGCAGACGAGGTAGCCCGGGAGAGATGTGAAGACTGTAGGAGAGAGAGGTGAGCCTCCTTGGATCTGCTTCTTGATCACGATTTGGATGTCGACGATTCGGTAGCTGAGGATGAATTTTTGTCTACTTCATCCTTTAATGAAGGAGGAGGCTCCCTAATGAGAGCGTGTATCTGTAAATTGTAGTTCCGTTTGCAGTTTAACGGGTACAGGAAGGATTAGGGTTGATATATAATTCCATAAAACTGATGGTCGAGGAGAAGCCGTTCCCTGGAAACTGTCGGTGGGGCCTCACTCTTCCGACACGTGACTTCTTAAGCAAGAATGACTGTTCCACGGGGATCGCGTTTTCAGTGTTACCGTTTCAGTTCAGGGTACTTTGCGCGTTCTATGTTTGCCATTGATAGCGTTTATCAACGGTGCCTTTGGGGCTCAGAGCTTTCGAATATTCTAGGTTGTTGGGTTTTCCCTGGAAACGGTCGGTAGGGCCTCACTCAACCGACATGTGACTTCTTAAGCAAGAAAGACTGTTTTCCATGGGGATCCCATTTCCTGTGTTACCGTTTCATTTCAGAATACTTCTACCTTTGCAAATTATTAGCGGTTATTTAACGGTGCCTTCGGGTTCGAGCTTTTGGATGTACTAGGTTTTGGGGTTGTAGGGTTTTAGCACTTGAAGGTTTTTTAGGGTGCGAGAAATAAAGGTTTCATGTGAACACGTTGAAATGGAAAGAAGGCATTCTCCTGCAATTTCCTTTTCAGGCTCTCTTCCTCCCCCACCTCTCTCTCTCTCTCCCCCTCTCTATCTCCCCCCTCCCTCGCCCTCTACACCCCCTCCCCCCTCCCCCTCCAATCCCTCGCCCTCTGCCTCTCCCACTCCATCTCCCACTCTAAACATTTATCATGATTGTGAGCGTCTAAGAATTCAAGGCAACAAGGGTTTGGTCTTGTTTCCCGGTTATCTGAAGACATCCGAGTTCTTAAAAAAATATCAACGCGCTCAGCAGTACAAGGGTTCCCAATGTGGAACTCCCCATGACACTTGTTTCGAGGTCTATGAAGGGCGTACTGCTTTCAACCACTCCAGTTCTTACCTATGAAAACTTCTAGGGTTTTTATGGCTTGCAACACTCAAATTTCAGAGATTGCAAGGTTCTAAGTACTATAAGAGTTTGCAAAAAATAAAAGCGGTAAAGAAAAGAGGGTCAAGCACTAGCAAAGATAGGCGGCTCCTCAAATTCTGCGCATTCTGCTGAACCCCAACTATTGCATATCCTCTTCACCTACTCGAAGAGGGTTCTGTGAAACCTCTGAACACCCATTGACCAATCCGGTTTTGCTGCTCTGCCATGTCAGCAGCCAATGGTTGCAACCATTGGCTCTGGACCTAGCCAACCATTGCAAATGGCTGCAACCATCGGTTGGTGGATCCAGACAGCCATATACATGTCGCACCATTGGATCGGCAACCATTGGACAACCATCGGATGGCAATGGTTAAACTTTCCAATGGTTCGCAACCATTGCAATGGTTGATCCAATGGTCCAGTGGTTGCAACCATTGCTTGGCTGACAGCCAGCGACGGCTAATGGTTGCAACCATTTCAACCATTGTCTGAACCAATGGTTGGACCGCTGCAGTGACGAAATACCGTACAGTTTCGAACACACTCGAATTTGCCGGTGCCGGCACACATTCTGCCGGTCATATCCGATACGATGGCGATATGCCGATACTGTCTTCAGGATATGTTCACACTTCAAATGTAGAATTATAATCCAAAGCGACATTCGTAAAGCTAACGGCTTCAGAGCCTTACACGTGACAGCGCTGACTTGTAGTCGGTGGCTTCTGATTGGTTGTGACCATCTGCATTGTAAGAAGTGCGGTTTGTCGATGTGATTTTAACACTCCCAGCCAATAGCGGTGTGCGTCCTGCTTCATCCAATACGAAACAGTCACGTGTCAGCCCATAGCCGCCTTCAATAACTATCGACCAATGAGCGCGCGCGGTAGAGTGGATTTGGATCCACTGCTGCATAGATTATGGTAGATCCATAGGTTGACCTGTAAGGGGAAGCTGCTGTCCGTACACTCCCTCTCCTCCCACCCTCTCCTCCCTCTCCCTCTCCCTCTGCCTCTCCCCCTCGGCCTCACTCGCTCTCCCTCACCCTCTCCCCTCTTATCTTAATTTTTAACCCAATACTATAAAAAAACACGCACACTTTCAATTTGTCTCCTCCAGATTAAACTTTAACAATATACTTCGATTTAGAATAAGTTTTTTTTTTAAATTTAATTTTGAACGTTTTTATCTGGCCTCCTGAATTCCCCACTTGATCCAATGAGGCCCATTTTTTTCAAAAAACTTGATTCTACTTTAACTTCCGCCGCTAAAAGCATCTTCTCCCACCCCGACGCCGCCAAGGACTCGCAATGCGGGTCCGAAATTACAAATTATTCGAGAGAAGAGGGGCAAGCAGATGATAGGGATCAATCTAATAATAATCAAGGAACAACCGAGACGGAAATTGATCCTTATTTCAAATCTGATCCGGCTCTTAATCTTGAGCGGAATTCCCTCGGTGGGGAGATCCAATCGCTGCTCAGTATAGCTGCTCCCCAGATTCTGGCTGCAATTTTTCAGGTGAATTTTAAACAGATAAATGAATTATGCGAAATGAATACGTTTCGGCATCAAAGTTGTCAATAGCGGTTCAAATTTCAGGTTTAATGAACTGAGATAGATGAAACAGAATGCGGAAAACAAGCTGGTACTTGATCAAACGGCGGAGAGATATGGGAGCAAGAGAAGTGGCACAATGGGGAGGGAGAGGGCGACAGAGAGAGATGAGAGGGACAGAAAGAGGAAGGGAAGCATGAAAGAGAGGGAGAGGAAGAATACGGTAAAGGAGACGGAGAGGCGAAGGGATAAAGACGGAGAGAAAGAGGGTAGAGAGAGAGGAGGGAGGCTGGGAAGGCGAGAGGCTCTAGGGACACTAGGGATGGAGGGAGAAAAAGGAAAAAACTTAGGAGGCGGATAGCAGATAGTGGAGCAACGAGAGGAGAACAGGAAGAGTGAGAGAGCGAGAGGGAGAGGAGGGGGGGATGGGGGGAGGATGGGCGGGGAAGAGGGAGAGAGACAGAGACAAGGGACTTGAGACCCTGCGCCCTGAAATTGCTGATTTTGGAATTGGTGGTTTAGCCGTGTTTTTGACAGCTTATAAAGTTTTAAAACGTTCTATGCAGCTCCATTCATTACCTTGCCTTTGTTCGCCTATTTGATTCTTGATTTTGTCCCTTTGTGGGCAGGCCATGTTCGGCATCATCAGTTTGAGCTTCGCAGGGGGGCTCTGCGACATCGATCAAACCGCAATCTCTCTGGGCGTGAGCATAGCGCAGAGCACGGGCTTCGCTTTGCAGGTAGCTCTCTCTCTCTCTCTCTATCACTCGCACCCTCCCTCTCTCTCTAGCTCTCTCAGAAGCTCTCTCTAGCTCTCGCTCTCTCTCCCTCTCTATCTCCCACACTCTCGCCCTCTCTCTCTCCGTCTTCCTCAATCGCACACACACAACATTGCATCATCCCACTCTCGTTCCCGGCTTTCAGAAAAAAGAGCATCATGGAGGGAAGGTGGCAGATTTCCCTCTCCTCCCCTCCCCTCCCC
>CM074810.1:580936-595842 GCA_037447605.1 Zygnema circumcarinatum
GGGGGGGGGGGGGGCAGTCATTAGCCAAAATAGGGGGAGTCAGACCTTGACCATCGCTTACGAAATTGAAAGATTCCCTATACGGAAAGGTATTGATTTCGATTCCAGGTTTCGGGTCGGAAACCGCGGCTCTGTCATGTCCCCCAAAATACTGAATTCCGCTCGCCGGAGGCCCTGCGTTTCGGTTTTGTTGAAAAGGCAGCAAATCCGCCGATGAGGAATCGTGCCCCGCCTTGTCGCCATGCGCGTCACGCACGTGCGAGCGCCTCACCGCCGCCGCCCGGACGCCGCGACCGGCGCCGGCCGGGAAGGGGTGTTTTGATCCAAAAAAGGGGTGGAAATAACACTTCCCCGAAAATATTAGGGGAAGTGTTATTAGGGGGTTAGGGGGGGGGGTTATTAGGGGGGTTATTAGTTATTAGGGGCTTATAATTCTTGTTGTTAGGGGGGTTTACTGTACTACTTCCGTACACTCGCATCTCTAACCTCTGCAAGATACATCTAACCTCACTAGAGAGTCTATGGCCCACAAAACGTTGTACAGTCTCTAGTGTTGTACAACACCCTCCACTCTCCCTCTCCTTTCCCTCCCCCCTCTCTCTCCCCCTCACCCTTTCTCTCCCCTCACGCTCCCTCCCCTCCTCCCTCCCTCTCCCTCTCCCTCTCGTAACAGATGCACAGAGAGAAGCTTGGGTCCTTTGTGAGCGGTTCCTCGTGGTTCCCCATGTTGCTGTTTCTGTGCGTGCACATTGAAAGAATTTGAATGGGTCGGAGCAGTGAGCGAAGCGAGCGCTGAGCTGGCTCACCACAATGGCTACGACATGAATGGGACATGGGCAACAACAACAACAACATGGGGAACCGCAAGGAAGCGGTCACAAAGGACCTAAAGACAAAAGAGAGAAGCGCTCTAAGCGAGAACATGCTTCTAGGCCCAACAACGAAACATGTACAACAACAAAAACAAGCTTGATGTCCAATATTGTACATTTGGTGACCCATGTTGTTGTTGTTTTCCATTTTCATTTCATGCCCTCGCCATCGTGAGACCCATGCCAAGACCATTTCTTCCCACCAAAATTTCATACTCCATCCAGCCGATCCTTGTGCGAAATTTGTACGGTAACTTCCATTAACACGGAACACCGCCGTTCAGTATCCGTGGAACTGCCCGTTGGAACGCTACTGCGACATGTGACTCCGTGCCCTGAACCCTCAAACTTGGCGTCCCCGCACTGAGCCCTCCTCTCCCCATCTCCCCCATTAGGGTTCAGAGCAGGAGGCCCTTCCGCAGGCCACGTGGCGCGCGGAGGTTGGCTGGGTTTTAGGGATTAGGGTTTAGCGTGGGGTTCAGGGCCGGGGAGGAGGAAGGGTACGGACGAGTGCAGCAGGCAGCCATGAAGCTCGTGAGGTGGGTGAGCAGGAACAATGAAAAAAGTAATAGTAATAATAATAAATTATGAGGAGTTTTTAGTTTCTTTTAATGTAATTTCGTTTTTTGCGTATTGTGTAGAGGGATATTATAATTTTTTTTGTATTTTGGAAATTTTTGGAGATGGGTTTGAAGGTTTGGGGGGGGGGGGGGGGTGTGTGCGCAAAGATTTTTTTTGGAAGTGCAGACATGGAGTGGTTGGTGGGGAGCAGATATTAGGATTCGACAGTTTTGTTTTTTAGTGTTTTAGAGGGGGGGGAGTGAGGCAGTCAGACAGGGAGAGAGAGAGAGAGAGAGGTGGAGAGAGGGAGAGACAAGAGAACCGGATTGAACACAGCCTACTTTCTACTGTGCAGGTTTTTGATGAAGTTGACGAATGAGACGGTGACAATTGAACTGAAGAATGGAAGCATTGTGCATGGCACCATCACTGGTACGCCCTCCCTCTCCCTCCCCTCTCCCTCCCCTCTCCCTCCCCCTCTCCCTCCCTTTCCCTCCCCTCTCCCTCCCTCTCCCTCCCCTCTCCCTCCCCTCTCCCTCCCGCATCATATCCCTTTTGTTCCTCTCCACCTCCTACACCTCCTTCCTCTCGTCCCTCTGCCACGAGTTCTCTCCCTCCCTCCCCCTCCTCTCTCCCTCTCACTTTCTCACTATTTCTGCAAACATGTTTAACATCCCTAACATGGGCCAGCTGAAATGGTAAGTTAGATCTTTCAATTTTGTTAGAAGGAAAACGCGTCTTCTCCCTCTAATTCTGCTGCTGTCACATGAACAGCGTGAAAACAAGCAGAGCTGAAAACCTTACCCAAAAAACTAAAATAGACTTAATCATCGTCGTTACTTCCTTCAAAAAAACAAAAAAAACAAGTTACATGTGAAATGCAGGCGTTGACATCAGCATGAACACGCACCTGAAGACGGTGAAGCTGACTCTCAAGGGCAAGAACCCCATCGCGCTGGACCATCTGAGCATCCGCGGGAACAACATTCGCTACTTCGTGCTCCCCGACAGCCTCAACCTCGACACGCTCCTCGTCGAGGACGTGAAGCGCCCGTCCAAGAAGCCTACGCCAGGTGAAGCCGGGAAACCCTAACCCTAGTACTGCAAACCCTAACCCTAGAACTGCAAACCCTAACCCTAGAACTGCAAACCCTAACCCTAGAACGGGGAACCCTAACTCTAGAACTGCAAACCCTAACCCTAGAACTGCAAACCCTACCTCTAGAACTGCAAACCCTAACCCTATAATTGCAAACCCTAACCCTAGAACGGGGAACCATAAGTCTAGAACTTGAACCCTAACCCTAGAACTGCAAACCCTAACCCCAGAACTGCAAACCCTAACCCTAGAACTGCAAACCCTAACTCTAGAACTTGAACCCTAACCCTAGAACTGCAAACCCTAACCCCAGAACTGCAAACCCTAACCCTAGAACTGCAAACCCTAACTCTAGAACTGCAAACACTAACCCTAGAACTGCAAACCCTAACCCTAGAACTGCAAACCCTAACTCTAGAGCTGCAAACCTTAACCCTAGAACTGCAAACCCTAACCCTAGAACTGCAAACCCTAACCCTAGAACTGCAAACCCTAACCCTAGAACTGCAAACCCTAACCCTAGGTCTGCAAACCCTTACACTAAAATTGTTAACCCCAAAGCTGTTAACCCTAACTGTTAACTTGTCAATCCTAACTCCAAGTTTTATAATTACCAAGATGTCGATTCTAAAGCTGACACCTTTACGACCTTAATGATTAGCACTGTTAATTTCAAAGGTTAACCCGAAGACTTTCACCCTAACCTTTGAGTACGTTTGGGGTTAACAGGCAGAGCAGTGGCGGTGGGAAGAGGGAGAGGCCGAGGCCGTGGGAGAGGACGCGGCCGTGGGCGGTAGTGAGAGCTTTACAATGGAGCTTAAGCATTTTGTGTTTGAATCCTGCCTGCCCCCCTCCCCCCTCGTTCTCCCACCCTCTCTCGCCTCCCTCTCCACTCCTCTCTCTCTCTCTCCCTTGCTCGTACTCCTTCTCCCTCTATCCTCCAACTCTCCCCACTCTTCGCCTCTCCCCTTTTTTCTCCTTTTTCCCCTCAGTGCCATGCTCTCATGGATGGAGCCCTTTTATTTTTTTTCTCCAATCGTAGACGCTGTTGGATCAGGTTAATTTGAAATTTTGCGGCCAAAAAGAAAAAAAAAAAAAAAGGGAGATGGAAGACTTTTGAATCTGTCAATAGTGCGGCCATTGAAGAATGGGTACGCCCTGAGGGGGAAGGGGAGGAAGGTAGGAGCAGGCTCAGGTGCTTCGCTAAGGCCCTCTGTGTTTTATTCCTTGGAAGGCGTTCAGGCTTTTGAGTATGCCTTTGCAATATCTCTCTCTCGGCCCCTCCCCCGCCCCTCCCTCTCTCCCTCTTGCCCCCCACCCCTTCCCCCTCCCCCTCCTCCCCTCCTTTCCCCAATTCTTATTGAAACCATATTTCACCATGTTTCTTTTTGAAAGCACCCCCTTCGCTAAAGTGCCATTTCACGTGTTTATCCCTAAAAGGCGAGGCTTTGGATTCCAGCATGTCGTGTCAAATTTAACAATCACCTAACTGAACTTCACTTTATTCCAAATTTCGCAACTCCTAAAACCAAAAAAAAATCATGTTTCCAATATAAAACGTAATGTTAATGTTGAGAAAGCCTTCGGATTATATACATACTGCACCGTGCTCTGTATAGAGCGATGTAATTTAAGAAGACAACAACCCTTCAAAGGCGCCGCGTCCCACTACCGACTTTGACATACTTTCAAGGGTGCACGTAACAGGCCTCGGAGCCACTACCGAAAAAGCTAAAGAGACTTAGGATAAGCCCCCTAGAAAGTGGGGCTAAAAGGTGGAGTGCTATCTTCGAATCCCGGTGAAAAGGACCCTCGTTAGCGTTCAGAATTCCGTTGCCCTCGGGGCTAGAAGTGAAGGAGAGTAGGCCCCTACGGGAAAGGCCGAGGGAGAGGGAAAGGGAGAGGGAGAGGACGAGGGAGAGGTCTGGTTGAGGAAGTCCCTTGCTACCACAGAGAGGAGGAGGACGAAGCCTGCAGCAGTCATGGCTCCGAGAATCTTTGCCCCGAAGGAAGCTGCTCGATTCTTTCCCCTGCTCTGGAGGGCCATCTGAGAACATTGAAAATAAGACATAAAAATACGAATAGTGAGATCAAATTTGAACTTGAACTCGAAACCCAAAAATCAAGAACTTAAAAACGAAAAACCCAAGATATTTTAGAACTGTGGCTGCAATGTTGGTGGCCAATAAGGACTCCCTTTTCCTAGCGGGATTTCGCTAGCCGTTAGCAACGGTCAAATGACCGCACTCTTGGTCATTTCGTGTGCTTAGGATTCTGTTCGTTAGCAGTTAACCATGTATTGCATTCGAGGAACTTGCCCTGGTTAGGAATTCACTATTTCGGAAGAGGGAAGTCCAATTAGGAGTGTTCTAGTTTAGGTTACTCAGCCGATGAAGTGTTTATAAATTTTGATTTTGTTATCTTGTTCAACCTTGGAAACATTCACAGACATCAATTTTCCTGACTAATTTGCCACCACTACTGCAATGGGAGTATTGAGGGAAACAAAGGTCTGTCCCTTCCGTCGCTTGTGTGTAAGCTTGATGGGCAGAGGGAGAGTTGGGGGGGAGGAGAGAGAGAGAGAGAGAGAGAAAGAGAGAGAGAGATGGGCTGAGAAAGGGCGAGAGAGAGTACCTGGAGAATAGTAGCAGAAAAAAGCCGCCCCAGAAAGAAGGCGACGAAGCACAATACAACAGTAACGTACCACGAAATCATGTCCCAGCCTGCAGGGCAGCCATACGCAAGAGAGAGAGGGAGAAAGAGAGAGAAAGAAAAGAGAGAGAGAGAGGAGAGGAAGAGAGAGAGAGAGGGATGGAATGCAAAGAGGGAGTGTGAGAGAGAAAGACAGAGTGTGAACATGCACACCATGGATCGAAGCATAAAGAACAGCACGTGTAAAGCGGATTCTTAGCAGACGATGGGACGGAACGGAACAAGAAATCACAGAGACAAACACAACGGAACATAACGGAAGGGCATGGAAAGGGCGCTAACCGACAAGGCACCAGCTCGTGACCACGAGCATGGTCCCAACGGAACTTTGAAAAAGCTCCGCCAGCGTTAGGTCCGACTGTTCCATGGAACCGCCCAGAAATTCCCAGAAAACAGGAGTTGTTAAAGAGTTACGAGAGAGACAGAGAGAGAGAGAGAGAGAGAGAGAGAGAGAGAGAGAGAGAGAGAGAGAGAGAGAGAGACTTTTCAAAGAGTTTTTCATTGAAGATTTATAGAACTGGGAAGGAAGAGGGAGGGGAGAGAGAGGCGAGAGGGAGAGACTCACCCGATGCAGGAGAGCTCGCAGCGATGATAAATCTGGTCCAAGTTTCATTTTCCGCATTAACCGACGGAGCCATGGAACAAGCCACGCACTGCATATCCTCATTGCCTGCATAGAACCCAAAACCCACTTCCAGTTTCAGTCTATTTGTACCCCTTTTTGAACCCCCAAACGGCGCCTTATTTACCAAAGTTGAAAGCCAAAGTTGAAAGCGAAAAACCTGATCAGAGCAAACTAGATCAAATCGACTAAACTGAATCTGTAACAGCAGATAATAATCCGACTTACCGCCATGACTAGAAGTTTTAGCCATCCTTGTCGAGAGCAGGCAGAAGCAGCCAAAGCCCCCTCTTTCCATAGGACGGCAACAAATTTGTGCTGCCCGGAGATAGCTTCCAGTGCAAACACACCCGAATATAAAAGGACGCTGCCTGGGGGGTTCCATGTAGCCAGTTCAACAGAACGCAACGGAATCAAAAAAGAAGCATAGAAGAAGCATTGAATCAGGTAGTGTTAATACTGGGAATGAAAAGCATCGAATATAAAAAATATGCAGCTGCGGAGGTAGGGATCTCGTTGCAAAGTGAAGTGGTTTTTTTTTTTTTTTTTTTGGGTATATAAGTTAATTGAAGTGATGAAATCAGCGGAAGCCAATCAAGAATCTCTCTCTGTCTCTCGCTCCTATTCCCGCACTCCTCATTTCCATTACGCTCCCCATCCCGCTCCCTTCCTCCCTCTCTTGCCCTTTCCCTTTCCCTCTCCCTCTCCCTCCCTCTCCCTCTCTCTATCCATCCCTCTCCCACTCCCACACTCCCCCTCCCCCTCCCGCTCCCTCTCCCTGCCTCTCCTCTCCCTCTTCCTCTCCCTCTCCCTCTCCCTCTCCCTCTCCCTCGCCCTCTCCCTCTCCCTCCCCCTCCCTCTCTCCACACTCCCTCTCCCGCTCCCTCTCCCGCTTCCTCTCCCTGCCTCTCCTCTCCCTCTCCCTCTCCCTCGCCCTCTCCTTCTCCCTGCCTCTCCCTCTCCATCTCCCTCTTTCTCTCTCTCTCTCTCTCCCACCTGCCAGGAGATCAAGGCGGTGCATAATGCGCGGCACGCAGGCGACCACAGCGAGCAGAAGGACACTGCGCGCCCACAGCCGCCGCCACACTCCGCCACTCCACCCCTCCGTGTACACGCCTGGGGGAGGGAGAGAGAGAGAGAGAGAGAGAGGAAGGTGGGGAGAGAGACAGAGAGAGGGAGAGCGAGAGAGAGGACGAGTAAAGGGAGAGAGAGAGAGGAGAGAGAGAGAGTGAGAGAGAGAGAGAGTGAAATAGGGGAGAGAGTGGCAAAGAAGAGACCGAGAGAGAGAGAGAGAGAGAGAGAGAAAGCACCGGGCAGATTGGGTGGGCAAACAAAAGTGCAGTCATCTGAATGAGTATGGGAAGTGTGGGCCTACCCAAACAGAGCAGCGCGAGCCACGCTGCCTTCACAGCGGGGCCCGCTTTGGGCGCATAGAAACGCCAGTTGCAGGCAACGGCCAGTTTGGCTCTCCAGTCGCCAGCTGGCAGCTCGTGATTGGTGGAGACGTCGCAGAGGAGCAGCGCGACGCGGCTGACGATGTCCGGCGAAGTGGCCTCAACGAGGAGGAGGGGGAGCATGAGGAGGAGGGACTGTACGGACGTGAGAGAGGGGAGGGAGGGAGGGAGGGAGGGAGGGAGGGAGGGGAGGGAGGCCGGCAGGGGAGAGGTGGATGGGGATGGGGAGGGGATGGTAGGGGAGAGACGAAGTGCGAAAATAGGGGGAGAGTGAGGAAGAAGAAGCGGATGAGAGAAAGGCAGACGAGATGGTGGAAGAGAGGCGGAGAGAGAGTGAAGAGAGAGAGAGAGGGAGAGAGAGAGAGAGGGAGAGAGAGAGAGAAAGAGAGAGAGAGAGAGAGAGAGAGGCTGTACGTGGACAGAAACAGACCGCACCTGAAGCCAAGCAACGTTGAAGGAATGGCGCCAAAAGTCTCTGCTGCTCTCATAGCTCTCAGGCCTCCAAAAAACCTAGTAAAATATAACGTTCTTAAATAGTCAATTCCTCGCTATTTCACACAATCACGGAAAAATTGCTTATCCGTTGATTTCACTACTCTAATCCATTAGCCACGAGAACAAAAACGCATAGAGGAACCCTAAAAAAACACAAAAAAAAGGAAGAGAAAATGTTTCACCAGCCACATGAAGGCAAAATAGTGCTCGAGACGATAACTGTGCAGGGATCGCAGGTCCTGTGCCCCATTTATACCCCATTGAAACTCAATAGAAAAACAATAAACCCACATGATATTAGTCAAACTAGTCAAACTTAACAAAGCTAAATATTGAGTTAGCTAACGGAAATGCGGTGTTATGAGTGCAGTCAATAGCCCAAGTCAAAACTAAAGTCAACTCTAGTCAATTGTTCTGAACAAACTCACAAGTATTAGAGAATTTTGGTGACGGATCGTCTGCTCCAAACTTGATACTTGTTGCTGCATGAAAGAGAAAGGGAAACAACAAGATAAAGGGAAGAGTGAGAGAAGAGCGAGATAGAGAGAGAGAGAGAGAGAGAGAGAGAGAGAGAGAGAGAGGGAGAGAGAGAGAGGGGGAGAGAGAGAGAGGGAGACCCCAAGTTGCCAACAAACCCTAAATCTAAAGTGAAGATGCCCTTGGAGGCTCTTTAGGGCTACCTGGAGGCGTTCTATGCGTTCGTTTGTCGCCAAAATAAACGGACGGAGCCGTCCATATGCACAGTCCCTGGCATGCGCTGGAACGGTGTGACGTGGCATGTGCATGTGACAGCCAATGGCGTAGTGCCAGCAAGGCGCCTCCGCATGAGGACAAAACTCCTGGTGCCGTTTCCATTCGCTTGCTTGAATGTTGTCAACGGAACAGCCAGCGTTACTGAACAGCATAGAGCACCGCATGGAACGGGTGGCTCAGAGAGGGGACCAATGCAGGCGGAGTTTCGGGTTTTAAGATTTTTGGGTTTGTTGAGGTTAGAGAATTTTTTGAGATGCTTAGACAAGGGGTTTTGGGGGGGTACTAGAATTTTGATTTGAGAAAGATACATGGTATTGAGTTATGCCTAACATCATTTGAACAGCATAGAACATTGCATAGAAAGGTTAACGGAGAATGGAACGGAACGGACCCACATTGCACGTGAAGCGAGGCCAATTCCTGACTGAGTTCCTCATCTTCCACAATTTCGTTCACAGAATTTATCTCCGTTCGGCATATGGGACACCGTCTGGGATTACGGAACAGGACAGAACACAGTCACATAGAAACAAACAAGGGATTGAGCAGCTGGTGATAAAGGAGGATTGGTATGGTTGAATAATGGATATGGTCAAGATAAAAATGGAAAAAACGAAAAGAAAAAGGACTTACTTTGGTCGAGATATAGATTCTGCCTCCGACTGTGAATTTTGACTAAAAGTTTTTTGGAGACATCCTTGGCAGAACTGATTCCAAGGGAAAAAGAAATGGTAAGGAGAAAAGCCTCAATTAAGCAAGATCTAACGCATGCACACATGAATACCTAGAATACTACAAGCAATAATGAATAAGTTATAGCTCACATTGGAGTTGTGTAATTTAAAGAAGGGCAAGCAGTGGTAGGTCGAGTCAATAGACAGCACGGGGTGCATGCTCTAAGAATTAGTTTGAATGTGATTACCTCTATAATATGGAAAAGTAAAGACACAACGAGAAGAGTGGGAGAGAGAGAGTGTTGGGGGGACAGAGAGAGAGAGGAAAGGGAGAGAGGGAGTGGGGAAGGCGAGGCGGAGGGGAGGATCACAAATGATACGAAAATTCTGCACATACCCGATGTCTGCAGGGGGTCATCATCGGAACATCGATAATCTGTCACCTCGTTGACCCGTAAACGCAAAAAGTGGATTATTGTGTGCACATAGATGGATAGGAGGAGCGGGAGGGGAGGGTGAGAGAGCAAAAGGGAGGGAAGGGAGGAGAGACAGAGAAGAGGGGTTGGAAGAAAGGTCCACGGAGAAATCAAGAGGGAACGATAATAGAGAAAGGGAGGGAGGAAGACGGACAGAAAGATAAAGCTATTGGCCAAGGGGAGAGGGAGACAGAAATCGAGAGAGAGAGAGAGAAAGCGGGGCAGATATTGAGAAAGAGAGAGTGAGAGAGAGGCAGAAACTGAGAGAGGGAGGCAGAAATTGGACGAGGGAGATGCAGAAGTTGGGAGGGAGAGGCAGAACTTGAGAAAGGACAAGAAAGATGCAGAGAGAGAGAGAAAGAGAGATATTTCAAGCTAAGCACAAGCTATTAAGTCTTGTTGCACCCATATATCCCCCTGACCTCATGGCAGACAGGACAGAGCCAATGGTCCCTCGCCTCCACAGCATCGCCCGAAGCTCTCACAAGTCCGGCCGGTTTCAGCACACCAGGAGGCTTCAATACGCCCTCCCACATTTCAACCTCTCCTTCCTCTCTCCCACCACCACTACCACTACCACTACCACTACCACTACCAATACCAATACCACTGCTGCCAGTGTCTGATGCCAAAGTAGCCTTGCTTCGCGTAGTGGTGTCTCCCACAGAAACCCTAAAAACTCGGCCGAGATGCCCTGGAAGCTTGTCCTTCATCTTTCAGGAACCCGCTCTGGTTTTTTTCGGCCTCATTCACCGCAGCAGTATAGTGAGGAGGAAGCCATGAAGCATTCTCTTTACCTCCTTCTTGCGGTCCCGCTTTCCTTCTAGCCACATAGCTCTGTCTGTCTCACGCACTCTCCCGCTCTCCCCTTTCATTTACTCGGGAACTCTCTCCAGCTCTTTCTGCCAAAGCTCCTTCTCTCCCTCTCACTATCCCTCTCCCCCTCCGTCCCTCTCTTTTGCAACACTCCCTCCCCCCCCTTTTTCAGCTCCCTCACTCACTCCTTCCCCCCCTCACTACTCAACCAGCTGCTCCCGCTCTCTCTCTCTTCTTTCTCCCCGTCTGGAACTCTCCCACTCCCAGCTCGTTCCCTCTCTCTTCAGCTCCCTTCCGCCCTCCCTCCCTCTTTCCTTTCCGCCCTCTCACTCGTCCCCTCTCTCACAGCCGTGCCCCCGCGCGCTCCACACACCCGCCATGGCGGAACACCGCTCGGCTCTCGCGCTGAGCGCCGCTTCCGCGCCGTGGAGAGACGCGAGAGGGGGACGGGAGAGAGGGAGAGAGCGAGAGTGGGAGAGAGGAGGCAGTGGGAAAGAGGCAGAGAGGGAGGGAGGGAGAAGGGACAGAGAGACTGGGAGAGAAAAGAGAAAGTGGGAGTGAGGGAGGGAGAGGGAGACGGGGAGGGAGAGCTCTCAGACCTTAATGAGCATCTGCTGCAGTGCAGGAGCAACACGTGGCGGCTTCAGAGTTCAGACAGAGCATGTGAATGCCTGAAGCCGATATTAGATTGGAATGAATAAGTGTCTGAAACGATGACTGCAACAGCATAAGCTTCTCCGAATGTTGCAGATTGGAGGAGGAGGAGGAGGTCCTGGAGCCTATTGACTTATTTCTTGTTCCTGGCGCTTTACCGCCTTAGTATGGACGTAATTTGAGTCTTTAATGGAGCATGTTTGGTGCTGAACCGATCAGGAAGCCTTACAGTTTTGGCTGAGCAGCGGAGCGACACTTGCTGCAAGAAGAAAGAAAATGTCGCCAGGTATGAATGCTGACTTCAATCTCGTACAGCATATTGTATGGTTTGTTCTTGTATTGTATTGTATCGTTTGTTTGTTTTAATCCTTCACGACGCTACTTCCAGTGTTTCTTGGAATGTTAACCTTTCTACATGTGTTTGTTTGAAATGCATTCTGAGCGAACTCATATGTTTTATCATACCCCTTCCTGGTAGGTCCAAAAGCTGCTCAAAAGTGAATGTTCAATTCCGTAATCTGTCAGAGTGACGAATGGTTGTGTGGTTGCAGATGTTGCAAATTTTGTAGCGTCCGCCTTGAAAAATTCAAGGATTTGAATAACAAGAAAAAATGCCCCTTCTTCACAAGGTATAGTTTTTCAGCAAATTCTCTATCACTGTACCGAATTGTGAAGCAGACCTGTACAATTTCAAACAGAAGCTTTACTTGAATGCTCGAATCCTTTCCTTTTCAGCCAGAGATTGTGTTTCCTCCCATCATCATCGCTGGTTGGATAGATCTTGGTGCACAATTTATCCAAACGTGCAAATACTGCATGATGAATTTCTGCTTTCTCTCTCTCTCCTTCTCTCTCTCCCCCCCCTCTCCCTCTCACTCCCTCTGCTACCTCGCCTCCACGCTCTCCCACCACTTTTGTCTGCCTCTCCCTCGTGTGCTCCCTCCTTTCGCCTCTCACTTTCCTCTCTCTCCCCCTCTCCTTTCTCCTTCCCTCTCCTTCTCCTTGTCATCCCTTGCATTGCCCTCCTTCCCATCTCTTCCCCCTTCCTCCCAACCTCTCTCTCTCCCTCCCTCTCCTATGATGTGCTGACACGTGTTGTATCCCCTGCAGGCGCAAGCATGGATGTCTCCTCCTTTGTCACAGTCATTCTCACGACGAGTCCTGTACGGTCTAATCCCTCCACAGACCTCATCCAGCAAGTGTTTGAAAGTTTCGACTTTGTACCCGGCCTCGTCAAATGTCCCAAAATCATTGTATTTGACAACTACGAGATACACTCTCAAAAATCGGAGAAACGGGGGCGAATATCTTCAGAAATGGAAGCAAATTACTTGGAATACATCGCTGCCGTTCAACGGCTCGTAGAACAGAACCCTAGATTCTGCAACACGGAAAGCCTGATTTTGAAGGAGAGGCACGGATTCGGACACGCTGTGAAAGCCGCTTTGTCCAAAGTTCAAACAAAGTATGTCTTCATTCTGCAACATGACTTCGCTTTCTGCAACTTTGTGGACCTCCCAGCCCTAATTCAAGTCCTAGAGAACCACGAGTTCATGCACTACATAGGCATGATATCAGCCTCCACAGAAAGGTATGCCGACTCCCGTTCCCATGGTCCGCAAACCCACATTCCGTTAGAAATTGAGGTTTACAACGACCAGCCGTTTGTGAAATTGATGTTTTGGTACGATAAGGATCACCTTGCGCGAACAGATTATTATAAAAATGTGGTCTTTGGTCAATGGAGTTGTGTAAGGAGAGGGGATTTTATCGAAGATAGGTTCGGTCACTGGCAGCTGAAGAGGATATATAAGGAGGGTATGAGTGCGCATGTGAGATTTGGGACCTATCTTTGGTACCCCGGAAATGGGGTAAAGCGATGCATTCAGCACCTTGAGGGCCGGCGGTTTCAATTGGAAGAAGTGAAGGTGGCTCGATTTCCGGCCCGCAAGCCGCAGGCGGAGGTTGTGGAGAAGCAGGCGAAGAGAATCGAAGAAACTCGGTGGGGCTGACCGTTTATGAATGATTTTCTTCATTTTGCACTGGATTTGCGCCAAATGAGGGGAAGAATGGTGGGAGAAAATGTGGGTGTACATGTTACTTGTTCAGTTTGCTTTGACTGATGTGTGCATCTGATAATGATGATGATGATGACAGCGATGATGAGGAGGAGGATGGATGACGACAATGTGCGCATGCATGTGATGATGATGTTGATGCTGGTGCTGATGCTGATGTTGATGTTGATGTTGATGGTGATGGTGATGGTGATGGTGATGATGAGGGAGACAACATAAATGACATCATAACCAACAGCCACGACAGTCGCAGTGTACGAATCATCTTATTGCAAGTCCCAAAAGTTGTCCCACACGGGGTCCAGCAGTGCAGTGAGCAGTAGCCCCCATCAGAACAGCGCCCGGAGAACCGCCGCCTCCTCCGCCATTTCTTCGATGCTGCGAACCTTCCTCTCCTTATCAAGGTCGAGCTGCTCACCCTTTTTTGCAAGTGCCTCGGCGTTCTCACCAATCTGCACTGGAAATACGTCAGAAAGTATATCTCTCTCCCGTCCCTCCTCTGTCCCCCCTATCCCCCTTCCCCTCCGTCTCCCTCTCCCCCTTGCCGCCCCGCTCCCACTACAGTACCTACTGCATCCCCTCACTCCTTCCTCGCTCATCCTCTCCCACTTCCGTTTTGTTGTCTCCGTCTCCCTCCTCCCTCTTCTCCCAAGCACTTTTCCTCCTATTTCTTCTCCGTCCCCTCTCGATCCCCTTCCCTCTCTGCTTCTCCCCCCCTCCCCCCCTTTCCCCTCCCCACCTTCCTACAGTACTTCTTTCTCCCACTCCTCCCTCCGCTCTCTGCTCCCTCACCCTCTCCTCTTCACCTTTTCCTGCCTCGCTCCTCTCCATCTCCCTCCCAATCTTCTTCTCTCAACCTTTCCCTTCTATCTGCTCCCTCCTCCCCCACACTCTTTCCTTTCAAACTCGCCCACTCACTCGCCCACCCCACCCCGCGCCTCCCACCTTCGTGCTTTACTTGAGGAACAGGACGAAGACCAGCCATTCTGAGAAACACACTAACTCCCTTCAGAAAAAAGAGAAAAGGAAACGTACCGCATCATAGACGTCATCATTTTTTTTGAAGTCGCCAGTTTTCCGCGGCAAAATATGAATATGAACATGGGGAACCGTTTGACCAGCTTGCGGTCCATCCTGCCAAAAAGAAGCGTCCCAACCCTAATCAAAATACTTCAAGACAGGCACAAAAGAATGAAGGAAGAAGGGGGTGGGGGAGGGGGAGGGAACCTTGACACGTTGAATTAAGGTGGGGATGATGCTATCCCAAAGCCATTCATTGAGAAAGTAAAAGACAATGAATAAACATGTGATCAAAGACCTAAACAAACTAAAATAAAAACCTACCATAAATAGGGAAAAAAGCGTATTCAAACATAAACAGTAAAACTAAACTAAACGAAAAACATTGAATGCAACTACATTCTTGAAGAAAACTGACCTGAATTGCGAATGTGAGCGAAGTCGCCCCATAGTGCGGCTCTATCACTTTCCCGACTCGCTGCGCGACCAGCCACAGGTCCGCCGCCTCCTCCGCGCTGAGGTCCGCAAAGCGCGGGGCCAAACGGCGGGACATCACTAACACATGTGCGCGCGGATGGGTCAAGGAGGCCTCGGGGATTGCATTGCACGCCGGGGGGGGG
>CM074810.1:617976-630526 GCA_037447605.1 Zygnema circumcarinatum
CCAATCCTCTTACCTAGTTTGCAAGCGGAAGGGGAGGGGGAGGGGGAGGGGTGGGGTGGGGTGGGGTGGGGGGAGGGGAGGAAGGAAGGCAGGGAAGGAGGGGGAGGGAAGGGGAGGGAGGGAGGGATAAGGGGGAATGGGAGCGGGAGGAGAAGGGGGCAAGGAGGAGGGCACGGGGAGGTACGCAGGGGGAGGACATGGAGGTTAGAGGCACGGATAAGGGAGGTTGGAGGGAGGCACGGGTAAAAAGGGAAGGGGGATGTAAGCAAGGACCTTAAAAAATGTAGAACCCTGGTATCTCCTTTCCTCTGCATTTCCCCCTCTTTCCAGCACCGCAACTCTACAAACAAAACGTCCCCAATCTCTCTCTTCCTCTCCTCCCTCAATCCTCCCTGCCAGTCACTTTCTCCCCTTGCCGTCTCCCCTCCTCTCCCATCGCCACTTCGCTCTCCCCCCAATTCCTCTCTCCGGCCCTCCCCCCTTCCCCCCCCCTCTTTCTCTCCCTCCCCCTCTCCCACCCTCCCCTCCCTCCCTCCCTCCCTCCTTTCCTCACCTCCTTCCGCGCGCGTCCGCCAGCACCCCCCAGGAGTAGGCCCCGATCAGCATCCCCGTGAAGACGGCTGACGTCAGCAGCCCCTCCTCCCTCGCGGAGAGGCCCCACTCTGGCGTCAGCGCGGGCCCCACCACGGCGAGCTGGAGGGCCTCCATGGCCTCCGCCATCCACGCGAGTCCCGCGTACGCGCCGACCGCCGCCTGGAACCGCCCGAACCCCGCGCGATCTATGGCCTCGTCCACCGTGAACACCGCCGCAGTTTCAGTTTCAGTTTCAGTTGCAGTTGCTGGTGCGGTTGCAGGTGCGGTTGTGGCTGCGGTTGGGAGGAGAGGGCTGCAAGGAAAGGGTCATTGTTGGTGTGGAGGAGGAGGGAATTGGGGGGTGGGGGGGGGAGGGGGGGTGGAGGGGGAAAAACCCTATAAACCCTAAAACCATAAAAGCCCTAAAAAACCCTAAGTTTCAATTGCAGTTTCAGTTTCAGGATTGGGTTTGGGTTGCAGTTTCGATTCAGGGGAGCGGGATTTGCGAGAAAGGGAGGGAGGAGGGAGAAGCATGATCATGGAGAGGTGGGTTCTGTTGCAGTTTCAGGTGCAGTACAGGTCACAGTTTCGGTTGGGCTTGGGGTTGCAGTTGGGCTTTTGAAGGGTGGTTGGACCTTTTAAAAGTTTAAAAGTATTTGCGGTTTTGTTCGTATTCAAGTGGGCTAAACTCTGCAGGACCTTCCGTGAAATTTGAGACCTAGGAAATTGTCTAACTAGAAATAAAATGCAGGATTCTAAGGTCGGTCGATTTTTAGGGCGTTGGGTGTTGCACCTTTTTTTATGGTTTCATGGTACTAAATTTCAAAACAAAATAAGATTTCTAATTCAAACGTAAAAATAATGAGCTAAAGACAAAAAAAATAAAGATTCTTAATAAATCATTATAATAAAAAAAATATATTGAAGTAAAAAAGGGTCGGTTCCCCTTACGATATCTCCTGCGTGCTCTGCTCCCCGGCCCCCATATCAACCTCCGCCCTGAACCCTCCCTCCCTACCTCCACTACTCAAAACCCTAAACCCTGCCCGCTCTGCACCACCCCTATCCTCGCCCCTGAACCCTAACCCTAACCCTAACCCTAATCTCTCCCGAGCTGATCTTCCTTCATACTTAAACCCGCAACCCCGTCTGCCGCCCTTCCTTCCCCAGTGAAGCCCACCTCCTAACCCTAAACCCTTCACGCTCTCGGCCACCAACCCTCCTCCGCCCACAGCGCGAAGGCTGGCGGCCATGGCGGCCTTCCTCCCTCTTCCCGTCCGTCTCCCTCTCTCCACGTGGAGGACGCACCGCAAAAGGCGGGAGGGGGAAATAGTACGGACTCCAAATTCACGGAAACCGACATTCATAGTGTACGGATATCCCGGCTTTGTCACGTCACTGACTGACGTGGAGAATCGGAGGGTTACAGATGGATTTTATCTTGTACGAGGTGGCAGATCTAACGAATTTAATGTTGTCACGTTGCTTCAACATGCCACGGAGGACGGCCGTGAGTCCTAACCGTTGCTTTGGCGGATAGCCATCTGAGCCCTAACCGTACCTATGTACGGTTAATGTACGGATTTCATGTCCTAGTGTCCGAATTGTACGGTTTTCCATCTTTGCTGACGTGGATGATCGGACGGCTGGAGTCGAATCGATTTATCCAATGATCTGCTCCCACATAGCCCTACATGTCCGAAATTTTTTGCCCGGACTCTCCTGAACCGTACAGTAGACCCCCCCAATATTTTCGCCCCTCTTATTTTCGCTCCCCAATATTTTCGCCCTGAATTTGCCAAAACCCCTTTTTAATATAATACTGCCCGCCTATTGTTAACACGCACCCTTATATTTTCGCTACCCAATATTTTCGCCCAATATTTGCCGAAACCATGGCGAAAATATTGGGGGGGTCTACTGTAACGGTACTGTGTTGCCCGTACGTACAATGTGGACGATTCGTACAAATTCGTACGAATATCGTACGGTCGAAGCTTGCCGAACCTTCCATTTGGGACGCCCTTGAAAGCTTGGCCCTCCCTCCATGTCGCTTCCTTCCCCGTACTCTGAACCCTAATTCATCCTCGCTGCTGCCATGGCGTGCGCTTCCCCCGCGGCCCTCACTTCTATCCGCCCCTCTCTTCGCCATGGTCGTCGCTGCGCGTCGTCCCCACTCTCACCAGCCGCATCTCTCGCACTCTCCTCCTCCCCCTCCCCCACCAACTCCTTCTCCCCCTCCCTCTCCCTCTCCCCCTCCCCCTCCGTCTCCTTCCCTCTCCTCTCTGTTCGCCGAAGCGCCCTCGTGGGCGCGGCGGGAGCACGGCGGGTGCCCGGCGCTGTGACATGTGCGGCGACGCTGCCTCCGTTAGCGGAGACGGAACTGGTGGCGGTGCGCACGGAGAGCGGGGCCCTGGCGGCGCTGCCTGCGGGCGCGGGTCTGTACGCGGTGCACGACCGCGCGGGGCGGCTGCAGTACGTGGGCCTCTCGCGGCGCCTCGCCGCCTCCGTGCACGCGCTCGCGCAGGACCTGCCGGACCTCTGCCACGCGGTCAAGGTGAGGGAGGGAGGGAGGGAGGGAGGGAGGGAGGGAGGGAGGGCGAGGCCTCAACCCCGCCCGGGTTTTGGCGCTTGAATTCTGAACGCTGAACCCTAAAACCTGAACCGTGACCGTTGAGCTTTGAGCACTAAAGCGTGAACCATAACGACCATTGAACCCTGAACCTCTGAACCCTAAAACCTGAACCGTAACCGTTGAGCTTTGAGCGCTAAAGCGTGAACCATATTGACCATTGAACCCTGAACCCTTAATTCTGAACCCTTAACTCTAAAACCTGAACCGTGACCGTTGAACTTTGAGCCCTAAACCATGAACCATAATGACCATTGAACCCTGAACCCTTAATTCTGAACCCTTAACTCTAAAACCTGAACCGTGACCGTTGAACTTTGAGCCCTAAACCATAAACCATAATGACCATTGAACCCTGAACCTCTGAAATCTGAACCCTTAAACCTTAGCCTTAGGGAACCGTGACCCTCGAACGCGTGAACCTTAAACCCTAAACCCTAAATCCTGACCCCTGACCCCTCACCCTGTGCTCCTGCGCCTTCTGTCAGGCAGGTCGCTGTGGTGGAGTCCCCGAGCCGCGATGCGCTGACTGCCGCGTGGCAGGCGTGGATGGAGGAGCATGTCCAGGCGGGCGGGGAGCTGCCACCTGGCAATGAGCCCGGCAACGCTACCTTCACCGCCCGCAGGGCCCGCCCCGCGAAGGCCGATCTCCGCCTCACGCCCGGAGGGAACAAGGAGCTCAACATTTCGTTGATTGAGGTTGGGGGGGGGGTGGTTCCATGTCTCCGTTAGCATGTGCGGTTGAATGTTGAGGAAACCGGGGAAAGGGGGAGGGGGGTCTCCATGTCTTTTGGTTGTGTCCGTGAGGGGAACGGGGGGTTCCGTGTCAGTAATAGCGTGTGTAGTTAAGTGTTCGGCGAACGCAGACGGCAGGTTTGTATGTCTCGAATTGCGTGCGAAGTGATCTGTTCCGAAAAATGGAGGCGACGTTCTGTGTCGAGGATGGGTGGCATTTTGGAAGTAGGGAAATGGGGGGTTGAGGTTCAGAAGGGGAGGTTTTGATGGGGGTGTTTAAGTGGGGGAGGGAAGCGGTTGGGAAAGGGGGAGGGGGGGTGGGGGGGAAGGGAGTAGTGATGCTGGGAGCTTTGATTGGTCCAAGGGAGGGAAGGTCCGGGAATTGGTCAAATTTTTGGGTATCTGGTTGATATGAAGTGGGTGGGGGGTTGTTCGGAAAAGGGCGTTTCTTGTGGGTTCTGTCATGTGTTGCGTGGTTCTATGCAGTTTAGATGATGGTTGCAGATAACTGGTTGGATGACTGAAATTGGTTTACATTGGGAATGGAGAGGACAGAGAAAGTGACTCGTGTTGTGTGTGTTTCATTTTGTTTCATTGTTTCAGCTTATCGATAGAGTTGTGAAGGAGTGCAAAGTTGTCGCCTTCATCAAGGGCTCAAGGTCTGTCTCTCTCTCTTTCTCACTCTCTCTCTTTGTGTCTTTCTCCCTCTCTCCGCTCTCTCCCCTCCCCCCCCGCTAGCCCCCTCCTTTTCCATTTTTGCTGGCTAAGTTTTCTTCAAGAAACTCATCAGATTTTAGCTCTTTTCAGAGTAGTAGCGCCTACGAGGGTCTCACCTGTTGGCTTGAGAAACATAAAGGGGGAAAGGGACGGCACCGGAACAGGCCCCCTCTCTCCTCTCCCCCTCTCTCCTCTCCCCCTCTCTCCTCTCCCCCTCTTTCCTCTCCCCCTCTCTCCTCTCCCCCTCTCTCTCTCCCCCTCTCTCCTCTCCCCTTCTCTCCTCTCCCCTTCTCTCCTCTCCCCCTCTCTCCTCTCCCCCTCTCTCCTCTCCCCCGACCCCCCATTCCTCCCCCTCATCTTTCGTTCCCATTGCCATGAAGCTCCTGATTCATGGCGATGCTAATCAAACACATTCAACTATAGTCATCCCTCTCCTCCTTTCCCAAAAGCCCATGCATGATCCCGTCCACCCATGCAACCCATTCACGGTTCATCCACTCATGCTCACCCATACATCATCCTTTCATTCCTTGCATATCCGAGCAGGACATCTCCTCAGTGCGGATTTTCACACCGAGTTTTGACCATTCTGAATGAGAACCAAGTGAACTATGAAACCCTAGATGTGCTGGACGAGGAGTACAACCCCGGCCTGCGGGAGGCCATAAAACAATACAGGTCAGAATGTTCGAAAACCCTCAAGTTCGGATTAGGGTTCAGAATGTTCTATCTGCAGGCAAACTCTCGTTGCTTATTTTTCGGGTTCATTCTTTCAAGATGTCTTCCTCATACTTTAGGGTCTCACATGAGAAGATGTGTTGGCCAAGTTGCACGTGGACTTCACGGAACTGAACGTAACTCGAGCGCATAGGACGGGGTGGAAGGGAATTGATGTTCTTCTTTCCTTCCTTTTTTTGTGAGTCGCAGTCAATGGCCAACAATTCCACAGCTATATGTGAACGGCGAATTTGTCGGTGGAGCGGATATTCTCGATGAAATGGTCGAGTCAGGAGAGATCAAGAAGCTGCTTTCTGTGTAATATGTTTCTGTGTGTAGAACGGATCAACCCTTTCTGCAAACGGATAGTTCCATATACCGACCTTTTTCTACCAAGCTTTTCCCTTTAGTCTATGGGAGCAGTGCGTGAAGGACAGGGAGCATATGACCCTTGCACAGTTGCACGGACCCTTCTCATGTACTGTTTCATTTGTTAGCACGGAATTCCTCAACAGGTTGAGAACATACAACTTATTTTAAATTTTCATTGCTTTTTTATATCAAGTTCATGCTATTTCTCTGAGGCCTTATTGTGTTTCGGCCTTTACTTATTCATCTTGTCTTCTTTTTAATATCTATTCTTACTTATTTTATGTTGCAGTGTCATTAGAGTAAATACCAGTATCAACAATTTAGTAAGAGCGAAATAAAATCCAACCAACTTAAAGGCTTGACAAATCCATGCATGCCTTTGCTTGGTAAGGGGTCCACTTTTTCTCTCTCTCCCCTCCCCCCTATCTGTCTGTCTCTTCCTAGTGGCCTGTCTGCCTGTCTATCTCTCTCTTTCTCTCCCTCTCTCCCTTTCTCCCTCGCTCTCTCCCTGTACTCTCCCCTTATCTACATGGTCACAAAAATTCACTGAAGCTTGGCAGGAGCGAGACAACAAGGATTGCGACCGTCTACGGAACTGAAAATGCACAGAACTGTTCACCACTTGACCGATCGGAAGGACTTCACATATAAACATTTACCATTAGGAACGAGAAACGAGTACCTCGCAGTATGGCCTGTACATGGTCACATCACAGCCGTCGATCAACCGGATCACCGCCTTAGAATGGAGCCATGCCGAAGATTGCAGCCACTCTTGGGTGCATTCTATGGTAGAGTCTCCGTACTACATGATCCCTCAACTTGCGTGCTTCCACGTGTCCTCCTCTCGCTGACCGTTCGAGAAATACCAACGACTTCACTCCATCGCCATCCTGCTCCCGTTGACAACAAAAGGAAGAGCTAAAAATTTCACTCTCCAATTTTGAATTCATCTTCCGAGTTTCCTTCAATTTCCAACCGCAATAACACCCAAAAGAAAAAACGGGAAACAAAAAAGTAAAAATAAGGCAAGAAAGAGCAGTCTGCAACCCCTTCATAAAAAGTAAGCATGCCAATATCGGGACTCGAACCCAGCACCTTCAGCAGGTTTATTGCGTGCTCGTAATGCGCCGCCGGATGGTTCACTTTGGCTACCTGCGCTATGAGGCTCCGCGCCCTGCTCTGATTGGCCGGGCAGCCCTCGCCGCGCTGGAGGCACATCGCAAGGCTGAAGGTGGCGAATATATTGCCGCCCGCCGCAGCCTTTTCGAACCATAGGGCCTGTCCAGATGCATCCCCCCTCCGCCATCATACATCATATGCTTGCTGGGGACTATTTAGGGTTTTTAGGGTTTTCAGGGTTTTTAGGGTTTTTGGAGCAGATATTGAGTCAGGCCTAGGGAACGGCAGCATCGGTCGAAAAAAAGATCGTGAAGATAGGGAGAATATGAAGTTAGAGAGGATAGGCTTTAAGCTCTGATCTAACCACACCAAATTACCAAATTAAGGAGTTAAAAATATCTGAGGTTCACAGTTTCAGGTGGTTTAGAAAATAAGCTGTACCGCTCCAGCCAAATCTTTTGGAGTTCCGCGACCTTGCTGGAAGCAGAGGGCCAAAGGGTATTGCGATTCTCTATTTCCACCAGTCGCAGATTTTTTTAGCCAATGCACGGCCTCCTCCAAAGTCTTTTCTGACTTCTCCTTTTCTAAAGGCACAAACAACAAAACAAGCGAAGGTTAATCCAACTGATTATCTCCGAAAACAACAAAAACCCAAAAAAGTTGCCCATAGGGACCCGGCCTCAAAACAGTTCAATATGTTTACCCTTGAGCAGCTAACCTCAAAATCAAAACATTGAACCCAAATTTCACGACCCCAAGAGCTTGATCTTACTCCATATAGGGTTCTACTTCATACTCTGAACCCCGTAAGCTTTTCACTAAGCGCGCCCCCCCCCCCCTCCCTCTCCCTCCGCCCAAAAACTTGTTTTCACAACGACGACAACCAGTCTCCCGTGTGAACACGCGGTTAGGGTCAGGGTTAGGGTTAGGGTTAGGGTTTGGGTTAGGGTTAGGGTTAGGGTTAGGGTTAGGGTTAGGGTTAGGGTTAGGGTTTGGGTTAGGGTTAGGGTTAGGGTTAGGGTTAGGGTTAGGGGTAGGGTTAGGGTTAGGGTTAGGGTTAGGGTTAGGGTTAGGGTTAGGGTTAGGGTTAGGGTTAGGGTTAGGGTTAGGGTTAGGGTTAGGGTTAGGGTTAGGGTTAGGGTTAGGGTTAGGGTTAGGGTTAGGGTTAGGGTTAGGGTTAGGGTTAGGGTTAGGGTTAGGGTTAGGGTTAGGGTTAGGGTTAGGGTTAGGGTTAGGGTTAGGGTTAGGGTTAGGGTTAGGGTTAGGGTTAGGTTTAGGGTTAGGGGTAGGGGTAGGGTTAGGTTAGAATGAAGGTTACGGTAAAGGATTAAGAAGGTTAAAGTAAGATGCGGTTTAGGGTTTAACCCCGTGCCCCCGTTCACACCTCCTTCGTGCAGCAAAACCAGCGCGAGGTTGTGCTGGCCTCGCACATTTCCCGCCTCCGCCGCCTCGCGGTCCCACCGGACGGCCTCCTCCTTGCAGCCCTGCAAGCAGCAGCGCAGAATGAACGACCAATGTTCAGAGTTTTCAGAGGATTTTCAACGATAGAATGTTGAGGGTTGTTTAGTCTAAGATTCCATTCCCTCCAATGGAGCAAATGTGAGGGACTGTGAGCTAAATTACGACGACGTTGCATGAAGAAAATTGGTTGCCATGTCAGCTGCCATGGGGGGCATGCGACACCATTGGCCACCCCCATGGCCCCCATGCCCCATGTCCCCATGCGGGCCATACCCCATCATTCCCATCTTCCATCATCCCCATGCTCCATGTCCCCATGTCGGCCATGCCCCTCCCATCATCCCCATGCAGCCATGCCCCATGCCCGCCCCACCTTTATCCGCAGCAGCTGTCCCGCGTCCACCATGGCCTCTGTGCTGCCACGTGTCGCCCCCTTCAAGAGGCAGTCCAGCGCCTTCTCCACGTCCCCCTGTCCGTACATGTTCCGCTTCCCCCACGCCGCAAGGAGGGCCGCTTCCCGCAGAGAGCAGGTCGCCGCTCGCCAGCTCCGGCACGCCTGCCCGGCGGCAAGCACGGCGGCGGTTGACAGAGGTGACAGAATGCGTTGGAGCAGGTCGGGGGGAAGCTCAGAGAAGGGAGAGCAGCCAGGGGGGCAGGGAGAGACATGGGTGGGGTTCAGCGCTAGGCGGGCAGGTGGAAGGGAGGGGAGCGGGGGTTCAGGATGAAGGAGACGCGTTGCGGCAGAACCAGAACTGACGGTTTTCGGGTTAGGGTTCAGGGAGGGCGGAGCCATGGCGAGGGCCTGCTCGTGATCGGGCTGTATCGCAGGGGGTATTTATGCTTTGTATGTATGTATGTATGTATGGTCACATGGTGGTATGGTATGGTATGGTGTGGCATACAATGGCATGGCATGGCATGGCAGGGTATGGTCTGGTATGGTACGGTCCGGCCGTCCGTACATGTTCGTACAGTTTTGGAGAACCATGATTGATTCTTTTTGAAACCACGAAAACACTCGAGATATCCCGATATTTTATATCTCGATACTTCCATTTTCGGATATGAATATCGGTGCGATATTATCTCCGATGCGACTTCATCAATGAAAAATGGAAAATCGATGATTCCTTTTTTTGTTTTTGTTTTCTTGTCTCGTTTGTATTTCAGTTTCTAAATCGTGCGATTGTCGAAACGTCGGACTGACCGCCGCCCGCCTGACAAGGCCAATCATTGCACGGGACCCCACCGACCAGCCAGCCAGGCGACAAGATTGAACCTGCCAGGGGGCCCACTATTTTGTCGTGACATTCTTCCGACAATTAAGTCTACAGGGCAGCCGTTAAAAAAGACAAACTAATCTGCCAGGTGGTGGTCGGTCGTACAAATACGACAAGAAAGGCAGCACATTGTTTAAGGACAGGTGGAGTATTAATTTGTAATATTCGGCAGATCTTGACCTCTCTGTTGGACATTGGTCCACTTGGCCTGTCGGTACTTCACCAACAGTGTACGAACATTCAAAAAGGAACAAAATTGAAGGACAGTCGTGTTTTGTCGTTTAGTTTAAAGACAAATTTTGAATCTATCTATCGCCGCCTAGTATATGATCGGACGTATCAGATTAACCGACAAACATTTTCACGCGGCTTATCGTGTCAGATAATTGTCGTTTAACGTAGTTCCAGAATGGGTTCACTGGGCTTCCAGATTCCAGAAACAACAAAAAGCCATATGGAATTGCGAAGGCGGCCCTTCCTGCATTGAATGCCTGCGCTGGCAGAAAGGTACAGCCATACCGACGACGTCATCCATGCGTCACCACCACCAACAGCAACCACCAACCAACCATAGGGAATCTTTCGTAGTGCAAAGCTACTGTTCCTGACGAATCTACGACTAGACACCGTATCCGACACCTGGCATATCTGGACCGAATCGACAACGTGACCTTTTTCAGCCAATCACGACACAGTTGTACCAGCCATTCGTACTTGTGGGTGAGAATCTAAGATTCTAAAAGATCGCAAGTACAAGTCATGCCAGCTGAACTATGACGCACAGAATATTTTCAGATCTCATGCCCACGTGCCTCACTGACGCACTGGGTCTCCATTTTGGCAGCTAGCGTAGATTGCACACAAGTTCGTACGATTCTACTAATCTTAAAATCCCCTGATGATTGCCTTCTATTCGTACGGTACTTTCAAGTACGGTTGAAAGTGCATATTTTTGGCGTTTAGTTCCGACGCTATGTACTCATCTGCGACTCGCTCCCATCCGATGGTACGATTTTGCGCTTTCCTCTGCGAGCCATGATCGAGCATTTGCGCGCCACGTGTTTAATTTTTGTACACGTGACTTAATGTTATTGGCTGGTGCTCAACCATAGTTCTCCATCGAACAGGCCATCGCCACGGTCTATCGAGCCGACCCTAAAAACCCTTAAAACCATAAAAACCGAGAACATGTTCCCATGGGAAAGATGTGGCATTGATCTCACGATGGCGACAACATCAAATGAACAAAAACAAAATCAATATGGGGAACCACGAAGAACATAACAGAATGGCATCACATGCGATGCCATAATGCCATGCATTGCCCATGGCCATGTACATGCATGCATGCATGCCCATGATGCCCGTATATGGCCACATACATACACACATACAAAGCCATGACACATGCCACCCACTTTGAGCGAACCACAACGTCCTTTGACAACGACGAACCTTCAGCTTTATTTTTCAACACCAATGAATGCATCTGTGCCCCCTAGAGACGAATCTGCCGCACGGCATGGCCATGGCCATGGGCATGCATGCCGCCCATGCCCCATGTCATGGTGCCCCGCTCTAGCCTCCCTTTATACATGCCCTACCCTATGCCAACTTCCATACATGTTCTACTTCAACTTTTTCATGCATGTTGTTCTATCCCATCCTACCCAATTGACTCAGGCCTTTTTAAACCTCGTCAATACCCTAACACCTTAAACCCTAAACTCTAAGCCCTAAACCCTACTACATGTACATCCATCCTTCCTTAACAAAAAAATCATGGATGAACAACTTAGTCCCATACAATACATAGCCTACAAACTACAATTTCTTTCCTTCCTTTCTCTCCTCGTCCTCCCACTGCCCGCTCGTGGTTCTCCGCGGGGACACCCCCGGGGACCCCCCTGTCTTCCCCGTAAACCCTGCCCCTTTAACGGAGGCATAAACCCTCGGCGTCGACGGGTTCCAGGAGCTTCCCTTCTCCTGGTCCGCCATCGCGGAGGGGGGCCTCACCGCCATCGAAATCGGTACAATCCGAATGGAGGCGTTTCCTCTGGGCGACCTTTGGAGGGTCGGAGGCGCCTTGTACTTTTTCAGGTCCCCGTTTGGAGATATGGAGTCCTTGGGCGAGAGGTAATCCCCCTTGGATGGGAAGTCCCCCGGAGAGACCAAGTCCCCCGGGGACACCAAACTGCTCGAAACTGGCGATATTGGAATTGCTCCAAAGTCCCTTCCGCTTCCCGCCTCCTCCCCTTCAGAAGACTCTCCCCCTCCTCCCATAACCCCTCCTCCTCTATACCCTGTCAAAGCATCTAAATCAAGCTGTGGAAGGCGGAACGGCCTCGCCAGCTTGGGAGGGGGTTGTCTCCCACTCTTCTCCCTCTCCCTCTCCCTCTCCCTCCCCCTCTCCCTCTCCTTCTCTCTCTCCCTCCCTCCGTCCTTCCCATCGTCGTTGCGGTTCTCTATGATCATGCCATCCGTGTTTGATCGGACAAACTCGTTCCCCCTCTGGGGAGTCTCTGACTCCATGGATGGTCTCCTTCGGACTCCTCCAGGAGGCTCTCTCCCTTTCTCTTTCTCCATAGTCGGCTGACTCAGTATGGGGCCCGAATGCCACATGGACTCTGCCGGACCCCTCTTTTTGTGAATGGATGCATAGTCATACTTCTCCTCCCCCCCATAGACAATATCCTCCATTCGCGGCGGCGTCAGCTTCTTCTTCGTCACCTCCCCCTTCGCCTGCTCTTCCATGAGATCTGCTGCCAATCCATTTGCAAACTCCTGCCATGCCATCTGATGTGCAAGCGGAGCAGGCAAAGTCTCCATTCTGGTAAGCTTCCGAATCTCCCCTGTATCCATCCGACTCAATTTGGGAACCTCCGAAAACTGAACAATTCCCTTGTTTCTCCGTCCCCATGTCCCCCCCTCCCCCCCTCCT
>CM074810.1:647249-649749 GCA_037447605.1 Zygnema circumcarinatum
GGAGGGAGGGAGGGAGGGAGAGGGAGATGGAGAGCGCGAGAGAGAGCGCGAGGGGGAGGGAGAGGGTGGGAGGGAGGGAGGGAAGGAGAGGGACAGGGAGAGAGGGAGAGAGAGCGCGAGAGATGGGGAGAGGAAGGGAGGGAGAGGGACAGGGCGAGAGGGAGGGAGAGCGCTAGGGACGGAGGGAAAGGAGAGAGTGGGGAGAAGGAGAGGAAGGGCGCCAAGAGACGGGGAGCGGGGGAGGAAAAGTGGGTGGGACCTCAGTGACTGGAAACCAATCAGAGACTGCCATGTGTACAATTGGATGACGTGGCAAGTTATGAATTGGTCCATCTAGGAAACAGGGCTGTGCACTTAATTTCGACCGTTACCTTTGAGGGAGATCGATGTGCGAATAGCAGAGAAACTGCCAAAATTTGGGATCCCTTGAGGATTAGAGCACATGGCATGGGCGGACATCAGCCAATATTACAGTGCCACGTGGCATTATTACCACATAGAGCCTCGTTTGAGTCACAGCTTTTTCAGTTTCACGGCCAACAGCTACAACGGCCTGCCCAGACATGTGAAGCGATTCCGTATCAGTTTTATGTATCTAGTTATGTTGGCGCCGTTACTGTAACTGTGACGGCGACTGTGACTGCGATTCTACTTTGAAATTAACTGTGACTGTAACTTGAGTGTTAGTGTAGCTGTGAGTTCAAGTGTAACTGCAACTGTACATGTGCATGGGTGCACAGCCTCTGTACCTGGCTGGCTGCAATCGTCCCCATGGCGCCTTAATGTGATGCGGGGAGGCTATCACTACTGCAGAAAGCCATGGATAATTAAACCTATCAAACCAGTAGTCTGTATCCGTACTAGGGTTTGATGGGGCTTCAACCTTAAGAGCATATCAGCATTACAAATCGCAGCAGAGTTTATGACTTTGACTAGCGCCTGAAGTCAAAGAAAACCCTAAAAGTGGCGCTGCACTGTACGCTTGAACGAGCGACATGGCATGGCATGGCTATGGCATGGCATGGCATGTCGTCTTGTCCATGCATGTGCCACTGATGGCTCTGCCGATGGCCATGGGCTCATCCTGATCCTGCAATGACTCTACAAACCCTAAAATTCTGAAACCACGCAATAAACGCAACCCTCAAATTTGGGGAAAGTAAAGTGGAGGCCTGCAATCCTCTGAACCCGAAAGCCCATAAGTTTAACTGAACCCTGGAACTGAAACACGAAGAGGAGGTGACCATGGAGACGGAGAAGCAGGCGGAGGCTGTGGGAGAGGAGGAGTTCGCGGAGCTGGTTCTGTTTCAAGTGCCGGAATGCTATGTCTACAAGGTCAAGCCTTTTGGGTTTCTCAGGTTACAATTTTTGGGACGTCTATGTATCATATTTATTTTTGAGCCTTTCAGAGCTTTAGGGACAGCTGGAGCCTGGAAGAATATAAAGGTGAAGGTAGTCATAAGAAATGGCTAACTTTTTGTTTTATTTTTTTCTTTTTTTTTGTGCAGATTCCTCCCAGAAAGTCTGCAGCTTCATACAGGTACAATGTCTTCATCTCTTTTTTTTCATTTGTAGTTTAGATTGGATTTATAGTGTATGCCGAGATCGAATTTTGTGACTTGTATTTGGAGCAAATACATTTGTATCCCTTTTCATTAACGAAAGAAAACATATTCCCAAGTTTTTTTGTTTCATGTTTCAATTGAAGTATCATCCCAAGGTCCTGACCCAAACCCAAAACTATTTTGAAATTTCCCAATTATTAAGTACTTTTGAGGATTTTTAGAAAACCCTGACAATCCCTAACACGACTTGACTTTGAAAATCCGACGGAGCCCAAGAATGTAGCAATCTCTGAACCCTAGAACGTTAAGATGAGCCCTCGAAATCTCTACTATGTCTTTGAGCACTTTCTAAAATCGCTGCCAAAAATCTGGATTAACCTCAGGACCCCCTTCTTTTTTTTTTCTTCTTGTTCCTGCAGAGCTGACGAATGGGACATTAACAAGTGGGCTTGGGAGGGCTCCCTGCGCATTGTTTCCAAAGGAGAAGACTGCAGAATTTCCTTGGAAGATGTGAAAACTGGAGAAATCTTTGCCCAAGCTCCAATAAGAAAGGATCTGCCCTTACCTGTGGAAGCTGTTATCGACAGCAGCCGTTTCTTTGTGCTCAGAATTGAAGACAACACGGTGAACGTAGCGAGCCGGCACGCATTCATAGGAATTGGGTTTCGGGAGAGACCTCAAGCTTATGATTTTCAAGCTGCTCTTTATGATCATGTGAAGTATTTGCACAAGAAGAAGGAGGCGGAGGAGATGGAGCAGGAGTATCGGTCCAAGCCTTCGGCGGATTACGGTCTGAAGGATGGGGAGACTCTTCGTCTTCAAATAAAGCAGGTATGCAGACAAGAGAAAGAGGTTAGGAAGGAAGGAAGGAAGGAAGGAGGGAAGGAAGGAACAAGCTCCTAACAGTATGAGAGCGGATTTGATGGTTTATTGTG
>CM074810.1:657249-661692 GCA_037447605.1 Zygnema circumcarinatum
CCAAAAAACCCTCAGCTTCGGAAATCTCAATACGACACCTCCCCATTAAGCCCCCGAATTCCCTGAACCCTAAATCCCTGCGCTCATAAATCCCCACATTCTCCAAGTCCCTTAACCCTTGACTTGCACGGAAATCCCCAAAAATTCCCAAAACCCGAAACCCTAATTCCTTACAGACCCTCCTGCTCCAAACCCCACAATACCCAACACTTAGGGTTTTTAGAGTTTTTAAGGTTTTTAGGGTCTTCAGGGTTTTTAAAAAAGCCTACACCTACACCTACCCTGCACCTGCAGCCCTAAAACCCTGGCCCGAACCCTAGCTCCATGGGCGGTCCCGGCCTTTTTTTAGGGTTCAGCCCCCCCCCCACCTCCTCAGCGAGCGCTTGGCAGTGCCCGCAGCGCGGGGCGTAGAAGTCGACCAAGAAGTGCTCGAAACGCTCTGAACCCTCGCGCAGGGCGGAGGGCGAGAGCTCATAAACCCTGCCACCCGGCCACGCCTCTGAACCCTCTGAACCCTGGCTCAGGGCTGCCAGAAGGAGGACGAGAAGGAGAAGTTTGCACATTTTTTTTGAGGTTTTTTTTTTTTTGGGAGGTTTAGATGGTAAGGAAACTAGTTTGACGTTAGGATTTTGATATTTGTCATGTTCTTTAAAAAAAAAAATCGTGGGGATTTTCAAGGGTCAGTTCTCGACTGGTCTGCGTTTTCTGCCCTCTCATGGAAGCGAATAAAGTAAAGAGTAAGGGGAGAGTGGGCAGTGGGGACTGGGGACCAGGACTTGAATTATTTTCAAACATTTCATCAATTTTCCGCATTTTTCGGGCAGCACTTCCACCCGATCACGACCAACCAGCAGGTGCCACGTCAACCAGGCCAAAACATTTTCTGCCCTTTTCTGTCGACCGTACATTCCCCACCGTACGGCCGCGTAATGATTTTCGCCACCTGTACGGTACGGTCGCCACACTTTACGCGTCCGTACGGTAGCCGTTGGCGCAAAAAAGAAAGGGGCGGGGGCGCGCGCGGGGTCAACTGGCCATGGCCATGGCCATGCCTCCTTCCTCGAGCATGCATGGCATGGGCATGCATGGCATGAGCATGAGCATGAGCATGGGCATGGGCATGGGCATGGGCAGGGGCAGGGGCATGGGCATGGGCATGAGGCATGGCATGATGGTGGCGGCCATGGCGGTGCTGGTGGTGCTGGCCATGGCGGCCATGGCGGTGGCGGAGACGCCCTCGTCGGCGTTCGCGCGCAGTCCTCACGGCGGCGCGCAGTGGCGGCACTCCCCCTTCGAGGCGCGCCGCGCGGACGTGCGCAAGTCCGCCACCGCGCTACTGCACTACCGCACCGAGGTGAGGGGGGGAAGGGGAAGGGCTGCAGGGAAGGCGCAGGGTGGGGGATGCAGGGGGCAGGGTTGGGGATTTTAGGGTTCAGGATTCAGGGTGAGGGGTTCAGGATTTAGGATGCAGGGTTCAGTGTTTAGGGTTCAGGATTTAGGGTTCAGGGTTCAGCGTTTAGGGTTCAGGATGTAGGGTTCAGGGTTCAGTTTTTAGGGTTTGGGCTTTAGGGTGCAGGGTTCAGCGTGCAGGTTACGGACTTTTAAGGGTTCAGGCTTCAAGTGTCAGGTTCAAGGTTTGGGCTTCATGTTTCAGGGTTTGAGGTTCAGGGCTGGGTGCGAGGTCGGGGTTCGAACTTGGGGTTGCAGGATCCAAGGTTCAGAGTTTGACTTCAGTTTCAGGGTTCACGGTCAGGGCTCGAGATCCGATTAGGGTTTAGGGCCGAGTGTTTGTGTTTTGCCTCAAACCCTAAAAGTTCTTTCCATACAATTCTATATAGTTTAAGCCTTATTTGTGTATCCTTTAGATGAAGTTTCTATGATCTTTAGCGCTTGCATAATTTTGGTTCTCTAAATTATGAACCTTTACATGCAACTATTTTTGAATTACCAACACTTTGAAACGTCAAATCTGAACTATTTCTAATATTAGTCCGTGGCTCCATGAGAAATAGAAACCAAAAAGGGAAAATCTGCATTGTTTTCTGTTAATTTCTTATGTCAAGACTTCTAAATTCTAGTTCATTATAGACTCCTAATCTTAAAACCTTGATCTTCCCAAAGATTGGAGTCTGAGGGTACTTGCCTATGACTTCAAAGCCTATTGCGCTCGTGAGTTATAATCTGAAATAGCCATTGTAGATAGAAATTTACAATTTTAAAACTCAACTTGTTAGAGCTATATAAAAATATCAAACAATAAGAACCCTTGAAGCACCGAAATATTCTCCAAGTTATAAACCTCAAACTTACTCCTATAATGCAAACCTTCAAACCTCCACGCTTTTGCAATCCCTAAAGTCCTCCAAAACCTTCCCCATCAAACCCTTATCCCCCTCAAAACCCAAAAGGTTTAAATCCCCAGAACCCTAACGCTTACCCTAACCTATCTATGCGCTTAAAGAACCTGAATTCCACCTCCAAAGAACGGCTCAAATGGTCCACACCATTCTCCGTGCCTGCGATGTTTGGTATCTGAATCTGTGATATCTTTGATCTGTGGATCCGGATCCACTCTGCAGACCCCCCTGCACGTGCCGCTGGAGATCAACCTTGTCCTTGTCGGGTTCAACGGCGACGGCGGGTACCGCTACAAAGTGGATCCGGAGGAGCTGCAGTGGTTCATGCAGCGAAGCTTCCCCAGCCACCGCCCCGCCTGCCTGGAAACTTCCATGGAGCTCGAAATTGAGCACGACCTCTCCTACAGCGTGACGGCGGTAAGTGAACCAACCAATAAAAAAAAATAAAAAATAAAAAATAAAGAATAAAAAAATCTTTATTTGTGTGTTTTGGGATAATTGCTTCAATTTTTTTCGGAAAGATTTTGGAGGTAAGTGTAGGAGGGTGGAGGAAGTTAGGGTTTCACCTAGTTGGGTAAGTTTCAGAATTTTGGGGATTTTGGAGGGGCTGAGGGGGTTCATGCATGAAGGAAAGGGATATGGGGAGGTTGGAGGAGGGTTTTAGGGTTTTTGCAAAGGCGGCGCTTTTGGAGTTAGGGTTAGTCGACTATGGATTTAGGGTTTCTGTTTCGAAGTGTCAGGATTGAATCGGGTTCTCATAGGAAAGAGGTTATGGAAAAAGATGAGCTATTAGGAACTGAGTTAGCTGACACTGAAGATTTTTACGTTTTTATGTCATTCATTTTCTTGAGGATTGTACAATTTGAAGTTTTCAGAGAGGAAACGGGCATATCTCCTTCATGCTCACTCATGTCATTTGTGTTCTTTTCTCTTGCTTTTGTTCCGGAATGCAGGTTGAAGGTGTAGAACTGATGGTGCTGGAGAAGGAAGTGAGGCTTGCAATGGAGCTTGCAGGGGAAAGAGAAGTGAGTGAAATATTTGAAAAGCGGCGAACATTCACTTTCTTGGGGAAGACATTTGGCACAAATGAACACTCAAAACGGAAGTCTGAATTAACATCAACAGAGAGAGGCAGAGGAACGGAGAGAAAGTGAGCGGGAGAAGAGAGAGAGGAGTGAGAGGGAGAAGTGAGAGAGGAGGGAGAGGGAGAAGTGAGAGAGGAGCGGGAGGGAGAAGTGAGAGAGGAGAAGTGAGAGAGGAGTGAGAGGGAGAAGTGAGAGAGGAGTGAGAGGGAGAAGTGAGAGAGGAGTGAGAGGGAGAAGTGAGAGAGGAGTGAGAGGGAGAAGTGAGAGAGGAGTGAGAGGGAGAAGTGAGAGAGGAGTGAGATGGAAACCACCATGTTTATGTTTTTGCTTCTATTTTGGCACGCAGTTAGACGGAAACCGGACCCGACTTTACGACGTGGAAGCGACAAAATTAGAGCCAGTTTTCGACAAACTTTATTCATATCTTTTTGGGCAAGAAGCGACTGCGAAATTGGAAGAAAACGTGGAACGACTTTCCCCTATGGCCCTCTTCATATTCAACTTCGATAAGGTAATGAATCCTTAGGATTCTCGATTCCGTAGTTTTCAGATTCTTTAGTCCAAAGCAGTTTTCAAGTCTTGAATTTGGTGCTTTCTGATTCTAATACTTCTTTTTCGACGATTCCAAAGCTAGTCATGTGTTCATCACTGAACCAGTTTACATGTCAGACAAACCTGTTCACAGTAACTCCTCGTTTTAACTCAAAAAAATGCTTCTCTCTGTGTAACTGTACCATTCCATTCCATTCCGTTCCGTTCCGTTCCGTTTTACAGATTTTGAGCATGGAGCGGGTTGGCAGGTGCGCATGGACCCCGGCAAGAAGCGGCCAATGGGGGCGGAGGGCGCGCATGCCGCGGAGGCCCTCTCAGCGGAGAGGCTGCTCGAGCAGGAGGGAGGATATGTCTACCGCTACCGCTACAATGGGGGGGCAAGGAGCCAAGTCTGGGTCAGCCATGGCAGGTGAGAGAGAGAGAGAGAGAGGGAGAGAGAGGGGGAGGGG
>CM074810.1:666748-679248 GCA_037447605.1 Zygnema circumcarinatum
CCTCCCTCCCTCCCTCCCTCCCTCCCTCCCTCCCTCCCTCCCCCCAAGTTACCCTTCAAGCTCTCTCCTTTCACTGTCGTCTTCTGTTGAGCCTAAGCTGCTCTGAAGGCTCCACGCTAACCAGCGCTCCATGTCGCCCCGTCTCTTTCCGTTTCTGTTTCCGTTGTTTGGCCGTTCTGCCTCCGTTGCCTGTAACAGGTATGTGCAGGATGAGCTGGCAACTGCCCGCAATGACATGCGGTGCTGCCGAGTGGAGTACAAAGTCCCTCTCCAATCCGCGCAGGCGCTCATCTATGTCTTCATTCTTATGGCGGGCTTTGTGGCATACTGCCTTGTCATTGTTTTTTCAACGCCTGTCAGGTAACATGAGGGGAGGTCGAACACCTGTAGACTAAGCAGATGCAGAACCGTACCGTTGGCTAGGGGAGGGTTCCTTTATGGTTTGTGTAGTGGCATGATGGCATGTAGTGCTTAAGAAGCTCAGCTCCATATGCCTCTTCAGTTGCAGTTTTGTTCGATCTTTGGGCTAATGGAATTTGACTTAAATGAAATTGTATCTTTGGCTTCCCTTTTCCGTAACTTCAGTTCCCTTTGTTTGAAACGAGGTTGATTTGGAGAGTGTTTGGATCTCTTGGGAACGAGATCCAAACTTGTGAGGGATTGCAAAAACGTTGACTAACCGAAAAAGGTAAGCTACGTTTGGTAGTAGTCACTTCACTGTTAGTGAAGCGTGTTAGCCACATATGCACGTCTTAGTCTCAATTTAGAAAGGTTAGTTTGACCATACGATTGCCATCACACCAGACACATGCGACCTTGTAGTAGCATGTGATTTGGGTCTCCACAAAAGGGAGGGAGGGAGGGGACGAGGGAGAGAAGGAGAAGGGAAGGAGGGAATGTGGGGGTAGGAAGGGAGGAAGGTGGGAGGAGGGGGGATGTGGGGGCAAGGGGGGCCGAGGGGGCGAGGGGCAGAGGGGGAGAGAAGGAGAGGGAGGGGAAGGGGCTAACATTGTTAAAGAATTAACTGGTTTAACTGTGCTGTAAACCAATCACTTACCGCCATGTATGCAACGCTATTGACTTTATACACGACGTACTATGGTGCAGCCATCAAAGTGTAAATATTCCTGCCTATGGCCACTGTATCTTAATCCATTTCAACTATTCTGCGAAATTCAAACGCCGCCCAAAGACGGGTCTCAACGAAACTCCGCCTTTGACTGCCGACTTCCTTTCACCACTGGTTTGTTTCCCTCACATTTTCACTCACTCCATTTCTCCTTCCCCCCTTCTCCTTCCGCATCTATCGCTCTCCCTTACTCCCCCACTCTCTCTCTCTCACTTTATCCGTGCCTTCTCCAGCCTCCGTCCGCGTCTCAAGAGAGAGCAACGTGAAACCCACAAAACACAAATGCATCACACACACTGCCTATTTTTGCATCTCCCTAATGTTCCCCAGACTATACTTATAGTGTTCAATCCCAACCTTCACGAGCACCTTGTACCGCAGCTTCAGCCGCTTCTCTAAAGAGAGCATCAATGTGGTGGGGTAGCTGGAGATCTCCTCCTTACTACGGCCCATCTCAGTCAATAAAAAGTCGATCTTGGTCTCGATACTATCCCAACACCTGCCAATCGGCTGCGCTTGCACCATTTTCAAGGTTGGAAGCTTCCCAAAGCGCTCCTTCAGCTGCTTGTACGTGTTCTCCATTGTAGTCCGCGATACGGACAGCATCTGTGGGGTACTTAGCAGTCTCTTTTCTGATTATTTTTAGCTATCTCAGGTCCAAAACTCTCCTCTAGAAAAGTAATGTCTTTTTCGTTTTATTAAAAAAGCAGGGGGATAAACGGAGTATTCCTCTTGAAGGAATATCCCAACCAAAGTGCTAGCCCTAAGATCAGCCCCAACTCAAAAAATGACAGTGACCCTAACGCAAACCCAAACATATACACTAACCAAAACCCTAACCCTAACAGGATCCCTAACAAGAACCCTGACAAGAATTCTGACCCAAAACTTTGCCATTCAAACCCTAACCCTAACCCTGACCCTGACCCTCTCCCTAACCCTAACCTTACAATCCCTGCCCTCAACCCTAGCGCTAACCCTAACCCTAACCCTAATGCCACCCCACCCTGTAACGCGTACCATAATGCTACCACTGACATTGAGGCGAAAACAAAGTGCCATCCGCTCCGGAGCAAAGCCCTGACGAGGAGCATCCCCGCCCCGGCCCATGTCCCCAGCCCCAACCCTAAACCCAGCGCTGCCCTGAACCCCAGCCTCGCCCAAAGCCCTGCGACGCCATTCGATTGCCCTTGGCCATAGTCGTCGAAGTCATGGTCAATGGCCAAAGCCTTAGCCTTAGCCATAGCCAAAGCCTCAGCCGAAGCCATGGCCAAAGCCAAATTTGAAGGGTCAAAGAGTCAGGGTCGGGGTTTGACTTTTGGGTGGGCTGAACAGTTGAGGGTTTAGGGTTTAGGGTCTAGGGTTTGGGGTTTGGGGTTTAGGGTTTAGGGTTTAGGGTTTAGGGTCTCCGAGGTCAAATTTCGAGGTTTTTCGAACGCACGGAAATTAGAAAAACCCTCTAAACACTTCCTGGAAATTCTCCTTTTTAAAAAATAAAAAAAAAGGTTTCAGATACATCACAGACAGAGCGCGCTCTGATTTCTAAATTCTCGAAATGCGCAATGCCAAGTCTACGACTGACTAATGCCGTGACCAAATGGAGTGACTAACGCGTGACTAACCGCCCGCGAGCCAGCGGGCAGGCCCGTGGGGGGCGGCTTTCGGGGTGTACCGATTTCGGAGTCGACGACTTTGAAGACCCCAAGAGCCCGCCTCAAGGCACCGACAACATCTGGGGATGTACGGATACGATCTGACACAGCCAATGACAGTCTAGAGATCGTGCTGACTGGTAGGATTTGTCGCGACGTGATTTCGTTCACAATGCAGTCTTCGTACAAATGCGACCACCCGAAACTTGGCATATTTGCCTGGAATATTCGAGTATTTTGTCGTTTTTTGTGTGCGGTACTCTTTTCGGTTGCAGCCCCTTTCGCAAAGTCGACTCAAGTCTGACAAATTAGACAAGATCAAAAAGACAAAAGAGAAAAAGACAAGAAAATTTTGAGCAGTCCGCAAGTGCGAACCAACTTTAGGGATTTTAAGGACGGCCGGCCGCGCCCAATGCCATGTGGCAGGGCCTGAACCCTCGGAAAATTGTCGTTACCAGCGAGGGGCGGAGGGGGTTTTGGCGCCGAGTACAGAACAAGTACTCAGCGCGACCCTGAACCCTTCCGTTCACACAGCCGGGTCACATGTCAACGTTCCCTTAAACCCTTAAAACCCTAAAACCCTAAAAACCTAAAAACCCTAAAACCCTAAAAACCGTAAAACCCTCAAACCCTAGAAAACCCCTAAACACTCTAAAACCCCTAAAAACCCTAAAACTCTAAAAACCATTGAAACCCTTAAAACCCTAAAACCCTAAAACCCTAAAACCCTAAAACCCTAAAAACCATAAAACCCTCAAACCCTAGAAAACCCCTAAACACTCTAAAACCCCTAAAAACCCTAAAACTCTAAAAACCATTGAAACCCTAAAACCCCTAAAACCCCTAAAATCTTAAGAACCCTAAAGTGGACGGGAGGGCATGTGCAATGAATGGTTCAAGTGCCACCTGCCAAAAACCCTAAATCCCTAAAACCCTAAAACCCTACGAACCCTAACTACTTAGTCCCTTTCTTGTACGAGTAAGTAGCCAATAGAAACAATAGAAACTAAGTCGCATAAAGTAAGTCACCCACACCTTCTGTATTAGACCAACTTTGTATATTGCCCGACACGAAAAAAGTATAATCATTCGAAAAAAAAACTTCATACTCGAAATAAAGAGAGTGTGGAAGCGGATGGAGCCCCTCCCTCCGACTGACGAAGGTTGAAGGTTGGTCCATGGCACCCAGTCACTCTGCAAAGGAAGCAGACGGGCGGAGATTGAATGGTTTAAGGTTTAGGGTTTAGGTTTACGACGAGAAACATCGCATCAAGAATCCAAAAATTCAATTTAAATTGAATTCAAAAAACGTTCAGAACAACCCTAATCTCCTTCAGGGCGTACGCAGTGTTGTTGTTCGTGCAAGAAGAGATAAACGTTTCAAACTGGCCGATATCCGGCATCATGCATGCACTCGCATGAAGTTCACCAAACCTTTGTTCAACAAACATTCGCCGCGTTTGCATGAAGGAGTCATGAATAGTTCGCTGGTGATGTTGCCACTCACCCTCATCGCGACGGAGCTCTTTCCGCGCTTCCTCTTCAAGACCGTTCCGTTTCAACCTTCATTTGCGTTTCCAAGAATGTGCAGTTTATTTGGTTGCTCGCCATCTGCAGACGAGAGAAGAAGTTTAGCCAACGTCATATGAACAGAAGGAGAAAGCCTTCTGAATGAAAGCGTTCACACTCTGATGACCACTTCAGGAGATCTTGGAATCGTCCAAACTGTACGGCCAGTGTATCACTATTGCAATTTTTTCAACTATGCTGTTGGTTCTCAATAGCAAAAAATGCATTCATCAGGAGAAAAAGAAGGGCCAATGATCGGTTTTTTCGCTTCTTCTGGTCCTTTCTCTCACATTGACACAGCATTGGAAAATGAGGTGCAGTTTGTTCACCTTCTGCTGTTATTCGAAGCCGCCGTCCCTCTTGCTGCAGCACTACCTATCCCCTCTCTCTCCTTCTTCCTCCCTCTGTCCCCTCTCTCGTCTCCTTTCCAGCTCCGACTTATGACCTGGCACAGACCACCACCCACGCATTCGAAGGAGCTCCCCTCCCCTCCTCCCTTCTCCCTCCCTCTCTCCCTCCCTCCCTCCCACCCTCCTCTATCTCCTCGTCTCCCATGCCATCCCAACGAACCAAAGAGTAACTTTTTTGGGCCATTTTTCTCGACCGGGAGGCACTCGACGTGTGTCAGACCACACTCCCGACTCACATTCGCTGTTGTGGCAACTGCACCTTAAACATCTTCATAAAAGTAGCGTTCGAAGGAATAAACAATGTCCCCAGTCTATACTTATGGTGTTCAATCCCAACCTTCACGAGCACCTTGTACCTCAGCTTCAGCCGCTTGTCTAAAGAAAGCATCAATGTGGTGGGGTAGCTGGAGACCTCCTCCTTACTACGGCCCATCTCAGTCAATAAAAAGTCGACCTTAGTCTCGATACTATCCCAACACCTGCCAAGAAGGAAGGGCTGCGCCTGCACCATTTTCAAAGTTGGAAGCTTCCCAAAGCGCTCCTCCAGCTGCTTGTACGTGTTCTCCATTGTAGTCCGCGATACGAAAAGTATCTGTGGATTACGTTGCAGCATTTTCTGAGCTATCTCGGGCCCAAAATTCTCCTCCAATCCAGCCACAGCATCCTTGAAGTGATCGCCCTTTCTTTTAACGATGCAGGGGAAGGAGCGGAGCACATGCTCTCCTACCTCTCTGGAGAAGGTCGACCTCACAGCCTCGACTCCCTCCCTTATGGTTTCATCTCTGTAGGTTAGCAGGTTTGGGTAGCTCTCTACCATAGCGCTTGTGACAGGGACCCCTAACTCCTCCCATAGGCGAGCCTTCGCCTCAAGAGTCTGCAAACGGGAGCCTAAAATCCCCGGCATTGTACCCACAACCTTCCCTAAGTTCTTTACCTTCACAGAGCCCCGCAGGAACTCGAGAATGGCTTGCTGTTTCTCATCAGGAGCGGTTAAGAAATTGCCTTTCAAGGAGCTGCGTTTTACGGCATTGAAAAAGTCGTTGGAGTTGATCCCCTGGCTCTGGAAGAAGGCAGCTTTAGGGAGGATAAGCTTATGGACTCTTACAAGAAGACTCGTTTTCTTATCAACGAGAAGGCCGACCTTCTGGTGCGTATATCCTAAGCTCCGGAGAGCGTCCATTGCTTCTTGCAGAGCCCCCTTCGTCTCCACAGCTTCCTTATCGGCCATGACTTCTCCCTCTGCACTCGCTTTGTGAAGTTGTTTGTCCTCCTCCTTGCTGCTGCTGCAGGCGTATCCATGGCGCCCTGGTAGCAGATCCAGGGCAGGGTGGCACCATGGGAGGCCGAACGGAGCTCCCTTCCAGACGGTCCGTTGAAAGGGATTAAAGAGAGACGCCATGGCGGATGTTTGAATGCGAGTCACTGCCTCATATTCTTGAGAAAGCCTCCCTCCCGCAACCTTGCACACTAAACCTGACCCTCCAATTAACCCTAATCCTAACCCTAAAATGAGCCTCAACCCTAACCCAATCCTAACCCTTACAGTTAACCCTTATCCTAACCCTAAAATTAACCCTAATCCTAATCCTGGAACTCGACAATCGGCGTTAGCGTTAGGGCCAGGGTTAGAGTTGGGATAAGGCTTTGGATTAAGGTTTAACGTTAGGGTTCAACTTAGCTTTTCGCTGAACATTAGGGTTAAGGTCAGCTTTTTATGCTTTGGATCATATTGTCAACGTTAGAGGAAGGGTTAACTTGATAGGTTAGGCTTAGGTTAGGGATGGCAGTGGTAGGGCTTGAGTCAAAGTTTAAGGGTTAACCATCCCATCAAAAACAATCACCAACATTCGCATAGTTAAACTCCACATCTGGTTGAAGGCTCCATGGAAGATGTCACATGGACGCAATCGCACCAAGTTACAGTTTCAGTTCCAGTCACACTTCCCGTTAGCGCCCTAAAATCCAAAGTAGAATAATTCGAATATTTATAGCGTTCTGACGCACGTGCCAAAGGGCGAGGCTGATTGGCAGCACGATGATGACTCGGTAGTTTGTAGAATCTGTAATTGGCACAAGCCGTATGAAGCCTCTAGTCGCAATCAGTGGTACTAGTTCTTTCTTAAGATGAAACCCTAACGCTTGGCTGATTGAGCTTGGAAACTACGCCGCCTTCACGGAGCACTCTTTACGCCCGGGGATGAATGCAAACCAGCCCGGAAAAAAAAATGTTTATTTTCTGACCGCCTCCACATTGAAGCCGCAGCCATACTTGCCAAAACCTCTTTTCTGCCCTAAAAACATTTTTTTCTGGCCTTAAAACATTTCGTTCCTGCCCGTTTTGCGAGCGCTTTCCCCTTTGACAAGGCACAGAGCCTTCGGCCAATCACAACATGCCACGTCGGATGTTGGGCTTACGTGACAGACTCCCATTGGCGCACGCCCCTGAAGTTCTACCCCTGAATAGGGAACCCACCACCGTGTGCTAATCAGGAGCTGGGTCCAGCCGGCAAGGTAGGGGAGGGCGAGGGAGAGGAAGAGGAAGAGGGAGTGCGGGAGAGGCTGAAGGGAGAGGGAAAGAGAGGGAGAGAGAGGGAGAGAGAGGGAAAGGGAGGAGAGGGGGAGAGGCGGAAGAGAGCTGGCGAAGGAGAGGGAGAGGGAGGGGGAGAGAGAGAGGGAGGGGGAGAGAGAGGGAGGAGGCATGGCCGCGGATGCGGAGTACCGGTGCTTCGTCGGCGGGCTGTCGTGGAACACCACCGAAGAGATGCTGATGGGCGAGTTCCGGGACTTCCAAGTCACCGAGGCCAAGGTTGGTCGGCGGGCGGCAGGCAGACTAGGGCTGACGTGGCAGGCACTAAGAGCGCAGGGCGGATGTCAAGAGCCTTCGCGGATGTCTCATCGCTGAAGATGTGACGGCTTCCTTTTGTGTTTTCATGTGGGATGATAGGGAGGTTGCGGGGTTGACACTAGAGCATTTAAGGGTTTCAACTGCACGACCTGCGCATGTATATTGATGTACCTATGTATGTACGCATGCATGTGTGGATGCATGTCTTTCGAGCACGATGTGCTTATTTAAGCATGCTGCATGTATGTATTTGTGTTTATGGCAGGCACTGGCTGTGGATGTATGGATTCATCGTTTATTTATGTACGTATGGGCCGTCTGCCTGATGGATGTATTCATCTTTGTGAGAGTTTGTATGGGTGTCGTCGGCACGCCTGCACCATACATAACGGGATCATTGTTTGCGTGTTTGCACGCATTGAGGGAGTTCATGCACTGTCTTGTTGTACCCTGTGAGATATGATTTAGTGGGATCATTTCACTTTTCTGGATGAATATTTGGAACCAGGCTATGTTGTCTGTGCGTCTGAAACAAGAAGACGCTTTCTAGTTGGTTGTCTGATATTCTGGTTCTTCTTATTGTCTGTTTTGCTACTTGTTGCGATTGATATGTACACGGATTTCTTCGATGTCAGTATAACCTTGGTGGGTCGCTTTTCCTCTTCCGTTCTCTCTTCGCGTATTAATTCAGTCTGCTAGAGTTTCAACTGTTATTCTTTGCTTCGCGACCTTCTCAGTATTGCTTTACATGTTTAGGGTTAAGTCAAACCTGCTTTGTGGTTGTTGAACCGATTGCTTTGCTCATCCTCAGACTGCATGGCTACTTGCTTCTCCCCGTCGCCCTTCTCCTTCTGTCCTCCCCTCCTCTTCTATTCTCTCCAACCTCCACTTTTTCTCTCACTTTGCCGTGTTTCCGTGCTTGGTTGCCTTCCTTGCTCCCTGCCCTGCTTCCGCACTGTTTGAGAACTGTCTCTTCCCTCTCGCTTGCTCGCTCGTGCTCGCTTTCTCTCTCTCTCCGCTGCTTCTTCCGTGCTTGGCTGCCTGCCCTCCCCCCTCGCTGTCCGAGAAGTGCAGAATTGGAGGGCGACTTCTCCCAGAAGGAACTCTTGTGTGGAGTGCCGCGGAATCCGCAGTGAGAGGATAGAGAATTACAAAAAGGAACACAAAGCGCCGATGAATGATGGTCCCACTGTTCGCTACTCGTCGTCATCGTGATGGTCGCATGCGTGGGGAAAAATGAGGACAATGCTGAGGCCTTTTTCTTGGTTCGAACGCACCTGTGACTAAGTGACGTATGCAAACAGAGTTTGGGAAGGATAAAGACGAACCCTTTTGCTTGCTCGCATTGATGCACAAATGGGGAGTGATACACCGAACCACAGCGAACCAGAATGAGACTTGTTGGAACATGGATCTGGTCCGTTGGAAAAGGTCCGAAAAGGGGTTAAGTGGGAATATGCCTGTTACAAGGGAGCATCGGAATATGGCAATGACTGCAGCCCTCGTCTCATGTTGCCTGATATCTATTTGAAAGGTAAGGCGTCGCCTCTGGAATCATGCAGGTCAAGCTCTGAAACGAGGTGTGAGGAGGCCTGCTTCCCCGAACCCGATGCTGATATTTGGGATGTAACCTGGACGTGTACTTTTGCTTCTCCCTTGTGGGAATTGCTTGCATTCAAAGCTGAACATGCCGTTGTATCTGACTCTTTGTGGGTCTTTACTTTCAGGTGATTATGGATCGGGAATCAGGCCGATCCCGTGGCTTTGGATACGTGACCTTTGCAGACAGGCGATCCATGGATGATGCCATTGATGGTATGAACGGAAAGGAAATCGATGGTCGTGTCATCACAGTGAATGTGGCGCAGCCAAGGAGAAGCTCCGGAGGGGGTGGGGAAAGAGGAGGGGGAGGGGGAGGGAGGTATTCAGGAGGAGATCGCTATGGAAGTAGCGGGGGAGGTGGAGGAGGATACAGTGGAGGAGGGAGTGGTGGGGGCGGAAATGGGGAATGTTTCAAATGCGGACATCCGGGACATTGGGCCCGGGATTGCCCCTCTAGTGGAGGAGGGGGAGGACCTTCTCGGAGCTATGGAGGAGAAAGGAGGGGAGGGGGAAGCTATGATGGGGGCAGCCGCCGGGGCGGCAGCAGTTATGATGGCGATCGACATGGCTCGTCGTCTGGCAAGTATGGATCATCTGATCGTTACAGTGGAGGATCGGACCGTTATGCTGGGAAGTCTGGTGGGGGCTCTCGGTATGAAAGCAGCAAGGGAGGAGAGCGGGGGGGGCCATACGAGCGGCCGGGCGGAGAGAGTCGGTCGCGCGATGATCGCTATTGAGAAACAGGTTGATGGGTGTAGCTTGAATGGCAGGGTCGACCTGCAGGGTAGAGCGTGAGAGAGAGGGGGAGTGAAACAGAGTGTCATAGGAGTGTGGGGATGCATGGGGGTTTTCAGTGAGAGCATGGGAGCATGGGTGCATGACTGCATGCCAAGTGTGTTTCCGCATGTAGGTAGAGTTCTGAAAGTGACAGGAGTCATAGCTCGTGGAGAGACATTGAGCAGGGGAAGAAGCGTAGGGTGTGTGCGTGGGATTCTGTGGTTTTCTTCCTCGTTGGGGTCCAGGTGCTTTCGTCTGCATGGTAGGGACTGCTGCTGCTGCTGTTGCTGCTGTCGACTTGGTATTGTAAATACACTTGGCAAAGGGATGAGAAACATAAAATTTGGACCCAGGCTCCCCTCATGTGATGCTTGATAATTGGCTGTTGCTGTACGTTTTTATGCTACCGTACTTCTGCATGGAGACATTGGGCATGATGCGTGGAAACCATCGGTTAGTTGTCCGGTCATTTTTTTTCGTGTGTCCTGACCAAATTTGCAGTCGGAGGAATTCTGTTGAATACGGAGTGCTAATCTTAGAATAAATTTCACTCCTGAAGCAATAATATCTGGAAATCTGATATCGAAGCTTGAGTATTAGCTAAAAACAAAGACGCTCCTATAGTACAAAATGAATTCTGATGTTACTTCCGCATAAGGAAAAACCGTTTCCTGTAATTTTCCTAATAATAGTACTACCCCACCAGTACCACCCTCTGGCCTTGAACAGTCCGACCAACAGTGAACCATTATTTACTAAGGCTCATACCTCATCTGATTCTGGACCTGCGATTGAGCCCGCGTTTGTCTATGCTCAAAAGGCGAGTTTCCACTGTCTCCCCTCTCAGCCCGGTGATTGGCTTCTGTCGAACCCCACTTCTTGAGTACGGGAAACGCCCTTTCGATTGCGGTAGTCACGCGTTTCCAACTCGAGCTGTGCAGCAAGTCTGCACAGAGCGGACCATGGGATCGCCAACCATTGGAACAACCATTGGATAGCAATGGCTGGACGATCCAATGGTTTTGCACCATTGCAATGGTTGGCACCAATTGCCATCCAATGGTCGCAACCGTCGGTAATGGTTGCTCGGGTTGCAAGGCAACGATCAATTTGAGCCATAAATAAGCTATTTACGATATTTACGGCAATTCCCTTATTTGAGGATGCCTTGCAATGGAGAGGAAATGAAGTTTGATTGAACTCACTTGCCTTGCAATGGTCGATGGTGGACACTGGGTGGTCCAATGGCTCGATCGTACAATTGCTCACTGTACGGTATAGAACGGATGTACGGATATCATTCCAGCATCCTGTGCTTCTCCTTCCATTCCCCCTCGGCAGGAGGGAGAGGCGGAGAGAGCGAGAGAGAGGGGGAGAGAGAGGAAGGGGGAGAGAGGTGGAGAGAGAAAGAGAGAGAGGGAGAGAGAGGGGGGGGCGAGGGAGGCGGAGAAAGCAGAGAAGAGGAGAGGAGGCGGCCATGTCTTCCGGATTCGGGCTCCATGGCGGCGTGGGGCGGTGCTACCCCGTGTGGATGGAGTTCTCGGAGTGCATGGCTCTGTGCGAGGACCCGCGGGACTGCACTCAGCGGCGGGAGGACTACTTCGAGTGCCTGCACCATCGCAAGGAGGTGCCCGCCCGCCCGCCTCCCTCCCTCCCTCCCTCCCTCGGCTCTGCGCGGCTCCTTGGATGCAGGCCTGAAGTGGAAGGGCTTGGATGCGTTTTTTCAATGGCAATGTGCATTGTTGTGACATATGGGGAGTCTGAAGAGTTGGTTGTGGCAGTCCGGTCCGGGTAGGTTTTCGAGAATGCGTTGAACATGTATTTTAGTTATCGTTAATGTTGCTTTTGTAAATGTGTTTGCAGTATACGAGAATCAATGCTATCAACAAGGAAAGAGAGCGTCAAGCGAGGCAAAAACCCGGTGAAGAGAAACACGAAGGGCATCATTGAGAATGTTTAGAACTTTCCTATTTTTTCACATTTGAGATTTCTTTTCAGTTGGATTCCATCTGTACTTTCTGCACAGGGATGGATCCACAAGATGTAGTTCCTCGCCAATAGGTTTTTCAGAAAAAAACTGAATGAAGATATGCGCCAGCAGTGCCCTCCAGTATGGAAAATGTGATCCAATTCCGTTCACTATGTGAGAGGCCTTAGCTTTTAGGTGCAACAGAGAGTCAATATTGTGCAGTTTGTGTCAACCTAATGTAAGACCTTTGCTTTTTTCTGGTTCCCGCGTGCGGTAAAGCCCTACATCTGTTTCACTACATCTGTTTCACTGGCTCTAGAACCATTTTTTTCTTCCAATGTTGTGTTTGTCTCTATTGGTTGCGGCTTGTAGAAGTCGAGTACCCTACAAACCCTAAGAATCCATTCGAGACAGTGAAAAGCTGCCTAGCCCTAAGAAACTTTGAAACCCTAAACGTGTACACTTTTGGATGTGTTGGTTTTTGGTGTTTTAGGGTTACGGGAGATGGGTTCTGAATGGGAAAGTCGGCTTCCAGAGCTAGGAGAGG
>CM074810.1:684248-708013 GCA_037447605.1 Zygnema circumcarinatum
TTCAATCGATTACAATATTCTTAGGCATCAGCAAAAAGACTTGAGAATGAAGCTGAGATTCTTCAACTTGAACTTTAGCTTGTAACTAAAGATTTTCTGGCAGAATGCAAGTGTTTTTTATAAGGTCAGTTTTTTGGGGGGGCACCTACAAGCTCCTTTACATCTGACATGTCCACAAGAACGCTGTTCCATGTGCCCTCAATATCGTTAAACAGTCGATCTGCACAGTCGAACTGTCCCCCTTGCAAGGAAATCGCCAGAGTCGAATAGGGCTCAAGTCGCACCAAATAGTACAACACCTGCACACCAAAATTAGGGTTTCAAAGTAGTCCGTTTATTCATAGTTTTAAGGCATTCAAAATTTTAATCAGGAGAAAACATATACAACATTTGCTCGCGTATTTCACAGCTCTTAAATAGCCTTTTAATAAACGAAAATAGCAATAATATCACACAAATCTCACCGTTCCGGCACTCGAGTAATGGGACCCATAGTGGAATTTTGGGATGATGGGGTCGTCAAAAGAGTGATATCGGTCCATAATCTTCTCAAGACGGGAGGGGTTCAGGGCCCCCACCGGTTTGCTTAAATCTCGATACACAAAGGGGTTTTTAAGGTCAAGTTCTGAGCTCGTATAATCGGCAATTACCCATGGAAACACAGGGTACTGCGTAATATCGTTAAATGTTCGGCCCGCAATCGTATTTAATTCCATAAGGTATTCAAAATTGGTAATCTGGAAAAGCACAAAAAGAAAACGCACGTCAAAGAGTCACGTAAGGTCTAAAGCTCCCCCAAGTCTTAAAAACTATAAGATATGAAAAAAATTAAAACAATAAACGTGAATTGTCTTACCTCTCGGCGAGCCCACTTTTCGGTGAGCTGAGATCGTTTAAGCAGCCGGTCGGGTCTCTGCTTTGCTGCATTCAAATTGTTCAAATTCGGCGGTTTTGCCTGCACAATGGCAGCATGTGCTTGCATTTTTTCTGTTGCCCCGAAAAAATTGAAAAAGAAGTTTGCCCGGTCAGTCATGAAAATTTCGAGCGCCGACTTTTGTAGGAGATACCGTCTACTAAGGACCGCACGGACGGCGCTGATTGGCCAGATCCGATCCCGGGCACCATCTCGTCGCTGTTTCCCTCCTTGTAAAATTTCTTGAGCCCCAAAATTTTCCCCTTCTACCCCACTATCTACCCCATTTTCTTCCTCTGTAAAGTCCATTTTCACTCGATCATCAATGACAAATATGAGCCTTTTTGTGGTTACTTGAAACCTTCCTCTAAGGACTCTCAAAGGTTCGACCATCACTGCTTCAAGGTCTATTATCATTCTCTCCTTCACATCTGAACCCACCATTGCAGCTGCTACTGCTGATGCCATAAGAGCAGGACTTGGACTTCCTATACCTTCTCCTCCATCCCCAAAACTAATTACAGAACTGAACCCTCCCACACTTCTATCATCCGAATTCTCCGCATTTGATATGACAGATTGCCTTCTCCCCTCCGATCTGATCTCTATCTTTTCCGAACCTTTACGAGTCTCACCCTTTCCTCCTCCCACTTCACCTTTCTCCTCTCCCTCCTCTTCTCTCTCTCCCTCCCCATCCTCCCCTTCGAACCCAAACCCTGACTGCTGTACTGGTTCTAATCTCGGAGCTCCCGCAGGTATCCCCACATCCCTACTCTCTCCCACCCCTCCCTCTCCCTCCCTCCTCCTCTCCTCCTCCTCTGCTGCCTTCGAAGCAGCAGCAGCCATGGCTGCCACTGCCTCCGTTTCGACATTTCCCGGTCCTCGATGTTCCACTCCCTTATAATTTCTTCTAAGTCTCTTCCTCATGCGAAGAGAGTTTTCATTCATGTCCAGTTTCCAAAACATCTGAAGGAGAATATAAAAACAGAGTAAAGTCAAGTCGGTGGAAAAAGGAAAAATGGGAGTTATGATATTTTTCATCGTTTATACTGAAAGTAGGAAAGGGACAAAAGTCAAGCATAAGTTGGATCATTGCCCAAACCACAAACTGCAAACCAGCTTTTCAGGTTTTTTTTTATGTTTTAGGATTTCCTTATCTTCTTCCCTCCTTTTCCAATCTCATTCTCTACCTTTTGAGACTTGAGCTGTCTCGCGATTGGCCCATAAATTCCGTCTGCTTCAAACAATCGACAAATCAGAGTCCGCCACGTGCGCGTCCCCGTCACCTCTCCGACCCTATCTGTGGCCAATGCGAGGGCCCTCCTGCCCACCTGCCACCCGCCATAAAGTCACGTTCAGAAAAACCTCGATATAGTTAAAAGAGAAAAAAAAAACTTAAGAAATCTGAAGACTTTACAGACCTCAAAATTTAATCTTGCAGAAGTGATCCTGCCCCCTTTTTTCCTCTCTTCCTGTCCCTCCTCTACGTATCAATCCCTCTCCCAATTCCTTTCTACCGCAACCGCAATCTCTCCCTCTCCATTTCCAACTCTTTCACCCCTCTCCTCTTTGCCCATTTCCCCTTCCCTATCCCCATCTCCATCCATCTCTTCCTTTCTCTCCCTTTCCCTCCTCCCCACCACTCTCCCTCCTCTCTCCCCATCTTCCCCTCCCCTCTCGCTGACCCTCCGCCCCCACCTCCCTCCCACTCTATGTAACCTCTCTGCTTCAAAACCATCACTCCTTACCTCTGCTGTCTGCAGCTTTCTTGCAATCTCCATGGCAGCCGAGAGAGGCATCATAGACCCTCCCATCCCTCTCCCTCCTCCCTCTCTCTCCCACTCTCCTCCCACCTGACTGCCACCTCCCCCTTCAGAGGTATGGCCTGCCACATAACCACTATTACTGACATCATCCGTGAAAGTCAACGGACTCCGAACTGAAACGGAACGGGAAGGCGGGGCGGAAGAGGAAGGAGGGGGGAAAATTGATAATGACGTGGCACCTCCTGGTTGGCTGAGGCAAAGTGACCAGGCCTGTTCCATGGAGTGGCTAATATTCCACCGTACAAGCCTTTCCTTGTCACCTGAAGAAATCTCATGGTGGAAGTAAGTAGCAAGAAAAAAAAAGAAAAAAAACAGATATCATTCAAAAGACAAATATTTTGTAAATCACTCTCCCATACAACTTTTTTTAGGGTTTTTAGGGTTTTTACTCGTGAGAAAGGAAAGCATGGAGCCTCTCCCTCCCTACCTTGCACTCTCCTCTCGCTTGCTGACGTCATCCGAGGTGTCCCTCCCTTATGAACTCTCTCCCCATCTCTCGATCCCTTCAAGGGAGATGATCGTTCCATCCCTCGAGAAGAATTAGTATTTAATTTTCCTCCAAGGGATGATTTATGCCCTCCAGTTGGGTTGCTGCGAAATCGCGGAGATTCCAGAAACTCGCCAGGTGGCATCATGTGAGTGGAGGACGGCTGCGTTCTTTGCGGCGTGATTGGTCCGTAATTGAAATTTTCAGTTCCGGGAGCCGTACAGACGAGGGCTGCTGCTACAGGAGGGGAGGCAAAACAGGCTGCCCAGGAGGGGGAGACCAAAGCAAGGGCAGCCTGGAAAAAAGGAAAAAAAAAAAAAATAAGGGACATTAAAGATTAGCATTCAGGGAGAGATTCAGAAGTCTGTCGATGTTAGAATTTTGGAAATGCAAGGGTTTAACTTCAGAGGGAAAAGAACTAGAGGAGGTTTACGGTGTTTGAAACTGAAGAAGATGGAACAGTCTGTTTTGTGGGAACGGAATGAATGAATGAAGTGACAGAATGGGAAGAGGGTCTCTACAGATTATGACTGTTTGGAGAGAGTATGAAAGCTCTTCATAAGAGCAGGAGAGGGAGAGACAGAGAGTGCGGAAGGGAGGGAGACAGACAGAGAGTGAGAGAGAGAGAGAGACGGACACACAGAGCATAAGACTCAACTCAGTACATCCCTTTCTCTAACCCATAACTCAAAACAACATACTCATCATTCATCCTCACCCTAAAGAGCATCAACGAAAGGAGAGAGTAAGCGAGAGAGAGATGAGGGAAAGCTCTGACCTCAAAGGGATGTGCATCAGTGGCTAACGCTCTGTCCTCGCTGGCGAGCGGTGATTGGCTGTCAGAATCCGTAAACTCTGCTATGCCGGAGAGTAGGGGTCTCCACCTCCTCAAAAGGGCGGCAAAAGGGGGAACTAACATTTCCACATATTGCTTTCGGAGAATTTGGCGATCGGGACTTATAGCATGAAATACCTGAAATACCATAATATTAATTAAAGCAGGAGTCGGGAACTTAAGTGTGAGAATCTTGGAAGAGAGAGTTCGTGAGTGAGAGTGTGTGGGATGATTGAGGGATGAGAGACGGTAGGGGGGGAGAGAGAGGAGGAGTGGGATTGGGACGATGCGAGATGGAGAGAGAGAGGGGAGTGGGGAGGATAGGAGTGAGAGGAAGAGAAAGAAGAAAGGGAGAGAAGAGGGAGGAGAATGAGCGAGAGAGAGGGAGAGGGAGAGGGAGAGGGAGAAGGAGAAGGAGAGAGAGAGGGAGAAAGGGGGAGGGGTGGGAGAGGGGAAGGGGGATCTCCTTCCTCTCCGCACCTCACTTTCTCCGTATGTATGAGGTATGAAGTATGTGGTATGAGCACTGGCTAATTGAAAAAAAAATGAGCAATATCTGCACATATCCAAGTGATAACACGTTTTCAACTTTCTATTTGATTGTACAACATAGAAAGGAAAGGTTGAACACACCTCGCTGTACATAATTGCAGCTGCTGCCAACACTCGGACACGGCAGCTTTCTGAGAGAGGCATAGTTAAAAGAGGAGCCAAAATTCTGCACCCCTCTTTGTTCCCTGTTGCTTCTCTTAGCGCATTTCCAGTGCCTTATATTGTAGTTTGACCAGTTCTAGAGACTAGTCGACTAACACGTTAGTCTCAATTAGTTGATTCCACAACCCAGAAAGCAGATTGAAGAGAGGGAAAAGGAAAGGAAAGGAGACTCACACAGCTAGAGCATTTCCGGGACCCTTATCAATCGTGAATTGGAGAGACGAAAGAGAGAGAGAGAGAGAGAGAGAGAGAGAGAGAGAGAGAGAGAGAAAGAGTTTTGTTGGCCACTTCTAAAAGCGTACCTCCATAAAAGAGAAGACTTTGTCCTCCTCATCGCAACGGATCCATGCGCATCCAACGCCCCTCCCGCCCTTCCATCTCCTCCCACAGCCCTCCCTCCCCCCCCTCCCCCCCCTCCCTCCCTCTCTCTCCCTCCCTCTCCTACCGTATGCCCCACTTTCTTCCCTCCCTTCACTCCTCCCTCTACCTCACCCTCCCCTCCCTCATCCTCCTCCCTCATCGCCGCCAACACTACTCTCAACATACACAAAAATATATCATCTCTATCAAGCAGCTCCTGCAATCCCTGCATTCTCCCACTCCCACTCCCAACTCCCCCCCCCACTGCTCCTACTGCACTCCCACCCACAGACCCCGGCCCGGATTCATCTAAAAGGAGAGAACGGAGCATAGAAACAGCTTTCCTTATAAGAACAAGGTCTACCCATTCTCCCTTTTCATCTCCTTCTGTAGTAGATGCCCACACTTTCCATCCCTCCCCACCTCCCCCAATTGGGTCTCCTCTATTTCCACCGGCTGGCAATCCCACTCCGTACCACATTCTTGTCCTTTTCTGCCAGCTGGCACGCAGTTCCGGCGCACACGACCCATAACAGACAAACGAGCCTCGTACGGAATCGTACGGCTCTGCTGCAACGGACGCCGTAATCCGCTCCATGCTTGTAGTGGAGATTTGTCCGTTGTCGTCAGCCATAGACTTGAGAGTCTGCACAAAAGTAGCATGAACAACATTTTGACCTTTCATCCATTTTCTACACTCTTCTGGGCTAATAATGAGTAAAAGCAAATACCGAAATGTAGTTTGAAATCCTCCTTTCTAGATTCAACTTATGCAGAGTTTAAAAGTAGCTATTTGCTTACCTCTAATGATATCCCCTCTGCCCCTACAAACACTTGAATTCGCCTCCCACCCGAACTTCCGGTCTGCTCCCCTCCTCCTCCTTGTCCTCCTCTCCCTCCCTCTCCTCCCTCTGCCAGCATCTCTGAACTCCATCCTCGGGAAAAAGCCCCCTCTGAAGCAGAATTTGAGCGCAAAAAATCTTCGGTCAGCAGGAGGAGGATGGAGGAGTTCAGGGCCAAATGCATGGGCAGCTGTGAAAACTTTTGGGCCTCTGCCCGAGCTTGTCGGGGAGACAGATTTTCAGCAGCTACATTGGCTGCTGCTGCTGCCATTGTCTGAGTCTGCAAAAAAAAGATAGCAAGACCCCATTACCAGTGAGAACTATTAGTAGCTCAAGAGCTGATGGGCTAAAATTCAGTTAAACACAGTTAAAACCGGTTAAAGTTCAGTTAGAATTCAGTGCAGATTCAGTTAGCTTCCATACTGGGACAAAGAGAGAGAGAGAGAGAGGAGGTTGAACGGAAAACCTGCTTGACAAGTTCGTTGGCAGAGAATTCGAGCAAAGCGGAAAGAAGCCTTCGTTGGAGCTTTGGCACAGCCGCCTCCCTCCTTCACAGTGCAAAGGTGAAAAAAACCAGCTCTTGGAAAGAAGCAGAGAGCAGAACAATAGGGAGAGAAGAGAGAGGGGGAGAGAGGAAGAGAGAGATAGGGAGTGAGGGAGAGAGAGGGATAGGTAGAAAAAGAGAGGAAGAAAGTGGGAGAGGGAGAAAGGGAGAGGGAGAGAGAGAGGGAAAGCGGAGGAGAGAGGGAGAGGGGGGAGAGAGGGGAAGAGGGAGGAGAGAAAGAGGGAGATAGGGCAAGAGGGAGTGAGCGCGGGAGAGAGGGAGAGAGGGAGGCGGGAAGGGGGTTGGAGACATACCTCTGCCGCATTTCCCCACCACTCGCTCCGCCAATGAGAGCGAGCCACCCCAGAGAGTGGAGCACTTTCTCCACATCCTGTACCGCGTCATGTTTTACAGCAGGGAGCAAAAAAAGTAAATAAATAAATACATAAAGTGGCCATTAGATCTCTTTCTTCCTCCTAAACGACTGATTCTTCAAAATACTCAAAATACTCGGCAGTATGGGTGGGTATAGCTGCATAACTAAGGAATGGCCAGGCTCTATTTAGTTATGAGCTCCGTTGTGTGGATTTCCAGTCTGTTACATTCTATCCTTCCAACCGCCCTCTCCCCATTTCTTTTTCCCCCACTCAATGTTCCTCCCTCTTAGTTCCCTTCCTCTCACCCTTCCCCCTCCCGCCTCCCCCCTCCTCCCTCTCCCCTCCCCTCCCCACCCTCTCCCCTGTCCCCACTTCCCCCACTCCCCTCTTCCCCCTCTCCTCCCGTTTCCCCTCTCCCCTCCCCCCTCCCCCCTCCCCGCTCCCCCTTCCCTACTCCCCCCCTCCGCCCCCCTCGCCCCTCCCATTCCCCCTCCACTCCCAGCCCCCTGCCCATCTCCCCCTCCTCCCTCCACCCTCCCCCCTCCCCCCTACCCCCTCCCCGTTTCCTCTCCCCCTCTCCCCTCCCTCCTCCCCCCGCCACCACCCCCTCCCCTCTCCCTCTTTCCCCTCCTCCAACCCCTGCCCCTGCCCCTCGCCCTTCTCCACCCTCCCCTCCCTCCCTTCTCCCTCTCCCCCCACCCTCCCCTCTCCCTCACCTTCCAGCCATGCTTTGCTCGCATAGCCCGGCCCAACACAACCTCGAGAAGGGCGAAAATAGTGTCAGCGACTGCCTCTGCATTTTTCTCCCCATCGCCCTCCCTCTCCTCTCCCTCCGCCTGCTTCCCTCTCATCCCCCAACAATAATAAATAATGAATACGGAAAAATCAAGGCAAACAAATGTTTTTCAGAGGTTAATACATTTCAGCAATGTCAATTTGTATATCATCCATGTGTCTTAACGGACTAAAGCAAAAGAAATACCTTTACGACTCACCTCATTATTGGTGAGAAGGATCTCCAAAAGCCATTCCGGCCAATCAGGCGACGACATGAGAATTGTTTGATTTTCCGCATTTGTGGAAACCAGCAACAGAAGGTCCTGCCACATTATAATGCCGAATTCAAGGGGAAAAGACCGTTACATAACTGCCTGTCTAATTAGTGAAACGACCTAGTCCCATGGAATCTAGTTTCCTAATTCTCTTAAACCTTGACTTCCCTTATAATTAAAATGAAAATGCTAGCGACCCACCTGCGTATAAATTCTCCCCATTTCCCATTCCAATTTCAAAAAGGAAAATTTTATAAGATTACCTGCAAAGCCCTATGTTGAATAGAACATGGAGAGGTGGGCAGGGCCCCAAGGAGAGGCTGCAATAGGGCCACGTGTTCTATGCGCTGCAGGTCTCCATCAAACTGCCGCCGGTCTTCTAGAATGTTCTGGAAGACGACAAAACCCTTTCCCATTAAGCATTCTTCCACAAGCTACCATCACCCATCAAACAGATTTCCTTCACATGAATCAAATTTTCCTTTAGAAACAGCCTCTCATTCATGCACATACTTTCTGCACTCTACAAGTTAAAAGAACGGAAAAAATAGAAAGAATGCGAATCCTTTGTCGTACCTCAACTTTTACAGCAACTGACAAAATCGCTGCATAAGTATTATTCGTAACTAATCTTTTAGGTCCGGACTGGAAAGCCTTCTGCAAAGCAAACAGCAACCATTGGCCGATGCCGGCCAATCCGCTGCTGCCACTTGTCACTCCCTTCTCCAAACCTGCTGCAGTTGTGCCACCTGTCCCTCCTCCCACCCCATTTGTACCTCCTCCACTTGCCAGAGTTGGAGGGTTTGAACCCACAAGCTTCAAATATCCTCCATCAACCAAAGCCCCAATTAAAGTAATTATTCCCACAACTAGCCCATCTCCTTTATCAATAGCCCTCAAATTATTCCTCGCATTGTCCGCACTAATCGACAGACTAACTTCTCCCACCACATTTTTCCACCTCTTTGATGTTTGCATTGCATGGGAAGAAAGGTCCCATTTAAAGGGTCTCCTCTCTCCCCCACTCTCTCCCTGTCTCGCAGACCTCCCTTCTGAAAACTCCTCTGAAGCCCCTCCCTTCCCATTACATGCATTACTAGCATTATACTCTAAACCTTCTCTCCCCTCCTTCCTAACTTCCCTTGAATCATTGGCTTCCTCCATACTAGGAAGCATGACCTCTCCCAGATTCACCTCCTTCCTTAGCAGCAAAAGCAGCATTTCTCCACATCCTGCTGCCATAAGGAGGTCCGTAAAAGCAGCCGCTTTTGTGTTGTTTGGTTGCACAACCAGTCGGTAAATAAGATGAAGAACACGTGCCACCTGACACTCCAAAATCCCCCTAGAACTGTGAGAATGAAGCCCCTCTCTCTACCTCTCCCACTCCCTCTCTCCCTCACTCACTCTCTCTCTCTCTTCTCACTTAATGGAGGCCAGATTCGATGTACCTGATTTGGTTGTGGGCAGTCCATACAGAAGCTGACAAGTGTCTGAACATCTGCTGACGCAGCAGGCCCTTGGGCTGCTCCCACAAGCAGTTCTACCACAACTAAAAGTTCGTCACATAGAGCGTTGATTTCCCCCATGTTCCGTGTTCCGCCTTCCGTTCCTCCGTAGCCCTCAACGGAATCCGGCTCTCTCACCATCCAATAGCAACGGCGACATCCGTCCAAAAGCATCTGCAAGTGGGTGGGTTCAAATGTCCTATTCTCAGTATCCAAAAGAAAACAAAGGAAGTAAACCTCAAGTTCAAACTGAAAAAGTCGAGGTATAGTACTACCCCACAAATGGAATAGGATGCATTATGATGGAAGAAATGGGAAGTAGGGAGTTTTCAATCTACTCTAATAAGCTCTAACCAACCAACTATATGCTGAAACTTTTTTTCAACATAGAGCACAGTTTGCTTCCCTGTTCGTACCGCAATTGCGTTAGCCGCCCTCATTGTTGGCTGTTCCATGTACACTAAATCCGCCAACTGAGAGAGCAGCTTTTTCTGAAGCCCATAAGAGCATAGAGTCCAAAGTTTCAAATCCAAAAGCAAGGAGACATAGAGCTGCACTTTTAGCCCCTCATTACAGCTCGGAGCTTGGGCCAATGAGAAGGCAGCAGCCATCATCTCCTCCTCCCTCCGCTCCTTCATATTATAACCCTCTAATCTCCCTACAATTCTCATTCTCTGCTCGAACTTCAACTCCACATCCATCCCTTCATGTTGCATTCTGGAAAGGGCTAATACAGCCAGTAAATGGCGTAGTATATGAGAAAGGAGTCTGGGAGCATTCCCCTTCACCATTTCCTCCACATTGAGGGGGTATTTAAGGGCCTTTGAAATTATACGGAGGAGTGATCCGGCGAGATCTGCAGCGGCTGCGGAAATTTCTACATCTCCAATGCTGGGCTGGAGAGTTTCCTTGTCTATGCAGCCCACAGTTAGGGTTAGGAGACTCAAGGGACCCCCATCGGCTGATGCCCATATTGCAGACTCAGCTCTCATGCGTGACGTCACGTACACGTGGCCCAATACTTCTGCAGGTCGACGGAGGGCGCCTAGAGACCCAAAAGGGACAAAGAAGAGAGAGAGCGAGAGAGAGAGAGAGAGAGAGAGAGAGAGAGAGAGAGAGAAAGAAAGAGAGAGAGAAAGAGAGAGAGAGAGAGAGAGAGATTAGCGGGAAAGAATTCTGACGCTGATGGAGTCAAATTTCGCGCTAACTGTTACTTTTGCCAGCATAAAGCATACCCTATCTTAAATATGAAGGGAACAAAAGTAGAAAACAGTCATACTGAACGAATTTCCTGATCTATTGGACCCAACAGACTCTATTAACTAGACCCCATAGTCTCCAGTCCCTCTAACTTTGGGGAATAAAAGTTCACCTGAAGCTCCGGCAGGCGATATATCGGGGCAAAACCGACCGACCAAAAGTGCAGGATGGTATAAAAGATGCAGCCGAGGGGCCAATTCCGCATCGAGATTATATGCATCTTCAGCTGCAACAGATAATTTTTCAATTGAGGATAAGCATGGAACCCCTGCCCCAGTTCCAAAAGTTGGGACAAAATCACCTCCCCTGCTGGCCAATCGCATCATCCGGTCCGCCCCAATTGGCTCCTTAAAAATATAAATTGGGCCCATTTCTGCAAATAGAGGACATTGCCTTCTCCTTCTCTGCAGGCCTCCCATTGGTGCAGGGGGGTTTGTGGCAATGCAGCAGAACCCCAATGGCTTGTTGACACGTGGCAGCTCCAAAGGCCTCGCTTCTTGAAATTTCCCATCCACATAAAGCCGGATTTCCGACTCCAACTTTCCCAACAAACTTTGCTTTGTCACATGCTCTAACCCAACAAAGTACCATTTCCGAGTCTGGAAAGCGTGAGTGAAATGAAAAGAAGACTTCTTCCCTTTTCCAGTCTGAGTCTCTACTACAAGATACTGCTTATGAAAGTAAGCCTCTACTCCTCCTTGAGATTCTGTAGTAAGAAAGCTAAAAAGCCGAGGCATATGAACCATTCCCTCTCCCGCTAATGCACTAGCAGCAGCAGCAGCAGACATAGCTGAAGATTTCCCCACCTTAGCTGAAGCAGCAGCAGCTATAGCAGCAGCCATGGCTGCCGCTCCTATAGCCGCTCCCACTGTGTCTTTAAAGGACTCAATATAGACCCAAGAAGCAAAGGCATATCCGTTTCCGAAGGGCCATTTTGAGTCTCCCGGGCCCAAAAGACCTGAGCTTTCTCCGTCGAACTCGAAGGTATGAAGGGGACTCTTAGTGTCTTCACTCATCATGGAATTTTCTAAGGCCAAAACGAGGTCTAAGGATTTGAATGTGTTGACTGTGTCGGCCACTGTCTGACCCCACAGTCTCAACTCTTGCACACTTAAACTGAAACCTGCAAGCGTTTCTATGGCCTTCAGTAGCGGTGTAGTGTCCCATTCTTCCTCTCCGACTTCCTTTGCAAATCCTTCTGCTACTCCCTCTGATTTGAGCTCTGTCGATAGACTCACAGATGAGGATTCTTCTCTAAAAATTTCCTTCACTGCCTGAAGAAGGACAGATAAGAGGCTCACTTCTGAACAGACGGCCCTATTTCGGGTACATCCCCTTAAAGTATTGAGAATTCCTTGAATCATTTTAGTCCTTGGAGATATAGAAGAGTCCGGAGACCAATGAGGCAAAAATGGCAAAAGCTCTCCTCCTACAACAGCTGCTGCTCCACTATGCATCACTTCAGGAGGAATCCCACTCCCCTCCTCCCTTTCCGGCTCTCCCTCTCCGCCTCTCTCTCCCTCTCCCTCCTTTCCTTCCATAACTCCCATCCTGGAAAGTAGGATATCAACAGCAAGCATAGCAACACTGCCTCTATCCTCGCCCCTTTCAAACGCTAAAGCATGTCCTGAAGTTGACCTCCCTCTCCCTTCTCCTCTCACTATTTCTTTCAGAGCCTTAACCCCGTCTCCAAACACACCTGCTTCTTCCACTTCCCTTATTGCCCTATCAACAAAATGCAGAACACTTATAAAGGGCTCCGGCCTTGCCATCTCTCCTGTTGGACTATCAAGGCGACAAGAATCGCCATCCCTTATATTCTCGGAATCGAATGAAAGGTCTCCACCTTCTAAGTCTAAAGGCTTTAATACTGGCAACTCTGCCATATAAGAAATTGCCAGCACAGGAGATTCCCATACTACAGGCAGTTTTTGAGACCCGGATGGCAAAGTGGGTGATTGAGGAACTAAGTCCTCCCTTTGTTGATCAAATGTTTCTCCCTCGGAAACATCATCATCGAAAGGATTCCTGTACTCTCCACCCTCGTCCTCTCCCACTCTTTTCAAAACAAACGCAGTCGAGTCTGAATTTGCTTCTTCGTTTCGTCCGATTCCATCAAATGGACCCTTTGAAGTCCCCATTTCACTATCGCCAGTGCCATTTTCCATGGCTGCTTCTCAACCCCTCATGCACCACTTGGAAGATCTTAAAGCCATATAGCAACTATCAGATAAAGGTTTGCAAGTAGTAATGTGAATCGCATGGAACAAAAAAAAACTAATCCACAATTAGCAGTAGAAATCCCTTTCACGTTTGCTTTCTGTTGAAATCTGCTGGGTAATAAAAGGAATATTTTCTGAAACTTGAAGGCCTAGAGTGGAGTGAAGAATGTTCCGCATCGAAAGGGCATCAGCTGCAAAGCAGAGCAAATAAAATACGTCAGATAGGAAAACGACGACGAGTTGTCGAATAGCACTGTGCAAGACATCACACACCCTGCCCGCTTATCTCCTACCTCACCCCCTTCCCCTCCTCTCCCGCTCCATTTACTCCCCACCGGCTTATCTCCTTTTTTCTCTTTTCTCCTCCCTCCTATCGACCTCCCGTCTCTTTTCCAGAACTTGACCAGGCAGTCGCCCAGCACAAGTGCAGGCGCCATTAAGGGCAAATTTAGTTTATAATGAACAATCAACACTCCGAATCGCTTATCTGCCCTTCCAGTGAGCAATCAATAAGCAAGCCTAGTTTTATATTCCAATTACCAAGCAGTAATGTCTTGACGGTTGACGATTACTAAAATGGAACTCAAAAGCTAAAGGTCTTTTGAGAACCATAAAAATTCTGCGACAAAAGCAATACCCGACAGTGCTCGAGCCCATAGAATTCAATTTGCGATAACATTGCAAGTTATTGAACCCTTCGTAACTTCCTTTGATTAGGAGCCACTCTCAAGACGTTGTACTCTCTTGAGCGTACAGACTTCAAAACCAGGGGTAGGGACGAGTTAAAACGTAGTCTAGAGAGGCAAATGTGAGGGTCGACAAAATTCTAATCGGCCCATATTGCTATCAAAGGGAGTTTTCAAGATGTAGAAGTCTCTATTTGAAGTTTAAAAAACTCCTAAAAGCTCTCCTTTCTACAATGCCTCGGCTTGACTGTATTCATTAATTAATCTCTCGTCTTGACTAATGAATTAGCCTGAACTTCATCCAAAGATCTCTGTGCTTGATCTATACCGTACGACCTAAATAGTGACTCACCTTTGCTTGAGCAGAACCGTCTCTGTTTATTGCGTTTGATTTTTTTTATGAAGTGTTAAACTGTTATCATGACTCAAAAGGAAAATACATCAATTTTCGTCACATTCCATTCAACTTAAGCTCCTGATGGCAAATAGTGCTCGTAATAGTGGTAGTGCTACCACTGCAGTATTCTACCACTGCTTTCAGGACTTGTAGCCCTACCGTTACCATTTTTTTTTCAGAGTTTTGTTTACATATAGAAAGGGAAGGCACGGGTGTTAAGTTGTGTCGTCACACTGAATACTTTTATCGTACAATGAATGCGAGAAAAAAAATAAACTTGTTAGTTTCAGGATGTATTCTGCGCATGGAGTGCATGATGGTTCATGTGTGCGCGTGCAACGTCCAACAAACAGCCAAACCCTAAGTTTACAAAGCAGACATGGACCTACCGTTGGCAAAGCACTTGCCAAATGATCACATTTGTTTCACAGAGCTCATCTGAATCCGCCACTTACCGCATTGCTTGAAAGAAATATCTTCTGAACAAGAGGGTGAGGATAAAAAAAAGGAGAAAACGAAGGTATCAACCACTATTTCTATTCCTTCTCGTCTCCCATTCGCTTCTTTCTCTTTCTTCCCCCTTCCTGTTATCTACCATCACCCCTACCTCTACGTCCACCCTTCTCATCCTCTCTCTGCCTCTCCCTCTGTCTTCTTACCCTTCCTGCCCCTTTCCCCCCTTACAAATCTCACCCCCCTCGTTTTGACCCCCCCTTCTCCCCCTTTCTCCCTCTCCCCCCTTACCACTCCCCTCTCCGTCTCCCTCTTTCCCCTTACCACTCCCCACTCCGTCTCCCTCTTTCCCCTACCCCTCCCCTCCCGTCCCTCCCCTCCCCTCCCTCCCCTCCCTCCCTCCCCTCCCCTCCCCTCCCTCCCCTCCCCTCCCCTCCCCTCCCTTCCCCTCCCCTCCCCTCCCTCCCCTCCCCCTCTCCCTCTCCCTCTCCCCCCCTGCCCGCCTCACCTCCTGCTCCACGGCTCCGCCTCCTCCGCCCTCCCCGCGGAGCCTTCCAGGAGCGCTGCCACGTGGCAAGCGACCGCACCGCCTTCCCAACCGGGCGGGGGAGCGTCAAGCCCGTTCCATGTCCAACCCGCGACGCTGCTCCGTTGCAGCGCACTGCAAACTGCGGCGCACCATGGAACGGCGACCGAAGGCCCAACGGTAACAAGGGCGGGGCCGCATGCGGACTGTGTTACCGTACGGACAGGCGGCTGAAGCTATGTTTATGTTAGGGTCAGTAATAACGGTAATAACCATGTTTATGTTAGGGTCAGTACTAACGGTAATAACCAGGCCTCTTCAAATAGGGGAGATCCCCTAAATATCGTAAATAGCTTATTTATGTAAGATTTTGAGATTAGTTTACGTGATTTCAACTTAAATACCACACAAGCCCCAAAAAAGTATTTTTTTGGTTAAAAACAAAAAGGAAATGAATTGCATTTGCAACCACAATAGCAATGATGTATATGAACTTTACTTGTTGGTATAACAACACGGCTTTAGAAACTGGTGCAACCTCTTCGACTCTTATAGATTGGTAAATTTTACCAATCAATTAGAACAACTGTGCATTTGGCAATCACAACATATAGTTGCTTATTCAAAAACCCAATTGCACTGAAACTTTGTAGATCCAATCCTAAGCTCTCTATTTCTTTTTCCATCCATCATTAATTACTCCAAGTATCACTTTAGAATCCATCATAGTCTTGAAATTTCCTCACAAAAACTCTATTCCAAATCATAACCTCTGAAATTCTAGGTGTAGTCACAAAAGAAAAACTGAAATAGGAACTAAAATTAGAAATGAAATGAAAAATGGTCTCACTCCCTTAGGAGTTTTAGGCTGATCAAGACAGCTATAGAAGTGATGCAAACTACTCAAAGAGACCCTCGAAGAGTGGTCAAACTATCAAATTGCAGTGAAGAATGCCTTCCAATGAAAAGTCTGTCAACCTCTTTCGAAACTCGTCTTTCTCCCATCCAATTACTGAAAAATCAGACTCGACAGTAGCAGTGTTGGGAAATGATGAAGCAAGGTCTCCACAAAATTCTCGTCCGTACGTGCACGGTTTCGTCCGTACAGCCCATATTTACGTGTTTTTACAAAACCAAGTTAGGGGACAGTCCCCTATCTTATGCCGAAATCTCCTATTTGAAGAGGCCTGGTAATAACCGCTACCTTACCGTACAGGCACCAGGGTACAGCAGACCTCCCCAATATTTTCGCCATGGTTTCGGCAAATATTGGGCGAAAATATTGGGTAGCGAAAATAAGAGGAGCGAAAATATTGGGGGGGTCTACTGTACAGTAAAGGCTTAAGGTTAGCGTACGGCGTACCAAATATGTTATAGACGCGAGCGATGTTTGAGTGGATGTTAGAAATAATGGAGACGCTGAAAAAAAAAAGTAGTCTTTCTTTGCTCGGGAGCGTTCCGTTGCCGGGATTTGAACCCGGGTCGCTCGGGTGAGAGCCGAGTATCCTAACCGACTAGACTACAACGGAGATGTAAAAATGAGTTTGTTATTTAACTTTATACAATTTTCAACGCAGCGACCTTCCCAAAATCATTCTAACAGACTCTCATTTATGATGATGACTTTGTTCATGTACATTTGATGGCATGGCCATCGTGAGATCAATGCTACATCCCCACTCTATTTTTATGCATATTTGATCAATGCCACATAGACACCCCCATTTTCATTGTTTCTGCAAGGGCAGATCATCTTATGATCGGACTTCTGATCATTGGTCTTACGATGGCGATGCCATTTTGACATAATTTATGTATTTGACTCGATGCTACTGAGGTGAAATCATAAGCACACAGTTCAAGCATCTTGGCACTAAGTGATTTTGTTTGAATATAACCCAAACTTCGAATGAGATTATGATGAAGCACGCTTCCAAAAGACCGCATACGTTCTCCCTTCAAGGCAGTATTGCCCTTAGACCATACTTTATCAATGGGCTGCAAGTTGATTACAGCCATAAGTCACTGCAATTCCCACAACTGCTGATGTCACATCAACTGCATCCCCTGTACCACCCGCCACAAAACTTCGCCCTGACTCTATAGTTCCCATTGACAGGGTTCAAGTCATCATCTTGTGGGGCTCAACACTGCCTCCTTCTGCTGCCGCCTGTGCCACTCCACCACATCTCGGTACGCCAAATCGCCGCCAAAAATATCGAGAGCGCTGCCAACTGTGATGTCAACGTAGCCATTGCCTGCTCCTCTCACACGCTCGAGATCTTCTATAGTTCGAGCGCCTCCAGCATAAGTCACGGGTATCTTTGAGAAAAGGAAACAACCAAAAAAGGAAAGAAACCCATCGTCAGTACTTTACCCCCCGCTCTCCTCTCCTCTCCCGCAATTCAAACTTCGGCCGTTCTTTGATTCATTTCTGACTGACTTCCCTTTATCACTTTCCCTCACCGCCCCTCCTTCCATTCATCACTGTACCTCAATCGCCATCTCCCCTTCCCATTCCTTCTCCTCATTTATCGTCTCTCTCTCCCTTACTACCTCCATTTCGTTACCTCACCAAACTCACCGCTACTTCTGTTTCCTTCTCCCGTTCCCTCCCTCCCTTCCCTCTTACCCTACCTCCACTTCCTTCTCTCCAGTTGCTGCCTGGCAACTTCCATAAACCTACATCCTTCCCCCCCCCTCTTTCCCCCCTCCCTCCCTCTGTCCCTTTCCCCCCTCCCTCCCTCTATCCCTTTCCCCCCTCCCTCCCTCTGTCCCTTTCCCCCCTCCCTCCCTCTATCCCTTTCCCCCCTCCCTCCCTCTGTCCCTTTTCCCCCTCCCTCCCTCTGCCCCTTTCCCCCATGCAGCTTTCCGTACCGGGCTGAGTCGTCCGAGCAAAGCAACAAGTTCCTCGTCCACTCCGAGCCTGCACTCACAACCCCACCCCGAAGGAAAATTTCTCAATTTACATGGGAACAGTTCAGTCAGTTTAGTTCAAAGCTGTAGCCATTTTCAAGAACTCGAAAGTGACGAGTTGCCACCAGTTCGCACATTTGTAGAAGAGAAAGTTACACACTAAAGGATGTTTTCCCAACTTGAAGACAGAGAGACAGGCAAAAAACGAGTAACGAGATTCCCCTTTCCTTCTCCTGTCCATTTTTCATGGACCGTTTTCTATTCCTTTACTAAGTCCACTTTCAGTCTTCTTTTCCGCATTGGAAAGTCTACTTTCAGTTTTCCTTTCCGCATTAGAAAGTCTACTTTCAGTCTTCTTTTCCGCATTGGAAAGTCTACTTTCAGTCTTCTTTTCCGCATTAGAAAGTCTACTTTCAGTCTTATTTTCCGAATTGGAAATTACACTTTCAGTCTTCTTTTCCGCATTGGAAAGTCTACTTTCAGTCTTCTTTTCCGCATTGGAAAGTCTACTTTCATTCTTATTTTCCGTATTGTACAAAAGAACTCACCGCATGCCCTCCACGTCCACTCCATGCACCAAAAACTCATCCGCGGACTCTGCCAGCTCAGCAATCGACTGCTGAGTCAAAGCAAGGTTACTGAAGCGCTGCCACCTGTCAGTCACCACTCGATATTCTCCATCCTGAAAACAAAATACAAAATGAGAGCGAGGAGGGGGATGGGGGGGGGGGAGGGAGGCATGTGTGGTAAATAAACAGCATTGGAGATATCCGTTGTAAAATAAAACAAACGAAATCAATTGTTTGCAGGGGATTGCCACTATTGAGAGTCAATGGTGATCAATGTTTCACCTTTTTCCGGCAGCTAAGGTCCAAAACAAGACGACTCCGCCCAACTGCCTTCACCAACTGCTGTAACCGTTCCAAATCAACTCTGCCCTCCCTAAACACATACTGGACAAGAGCCACAGCTCAACTATCAAAAGCTGCAGAAAAAAAAGATTAATTTGAAGCTGATTTAGGGGTATAAAGTCCACATCTTCCGTGGCAAGAAAGCAAGAAAGTAAGAAAGAAACAACGATGGGACCTTCCATACAACGCCGCGACGGAATAATGGTTCGTGGTTTAGATTGTACTCGAATTATTTCCGTCCAAGAGCAAGAAAAACAAGACTACTTCTTAAAAAATGAGCAGGCGAAGTAAAAATAGTAATTACCGATGTTACAATGACATGGCTAGCACCTGCATCGAGATACTTCGCCGCATTTTCCGGCGTTATTCCACCTCCTATTTGTAACCCTCCTGTATATTCCAGACCACGCCAATTGCTACAGTTAAAATCCATTGGGTATGAAACGACAATAGAGTCGAAAAAAAAAAACGTAATTCTTTCAGATACTGCTTCCTGTTCTTAAGATAAATAGAGCTCCATCTCCTTACCGGGGTAGGAGCGAAGGGCCTCCAAAGCTGCATCTTGACTTGCCGGGTCGGCTCCAAGCATGATGACATGCCCTCCCAAAAGGCCATCTTGGCGGTACATTGCAGCATACTCTGCAGACGAAATTTCTGATTCAAAATTTGTGACAAGAGAATCTTCTTGCGCGGAGTTTTCAGATGACCCTAAATCACGTAATGTCGAACCCACGATCTGTTTAACTTTTCCCTGCACCGCAAACATTATCTGAGAAGCTGTAAGCACTTTGAATACACAAAAGAGGGTTTTTTTGCAGGAATTTGCGTTCTTAACGAACATAAATCTCTCCCAGAGCTGTTTATAAAGAGCAAAACAAAAGTTCGACTTAATCTAGAAAAGCTGCTTAGCCACTTTATCAGCAGAAGTTCGCCATGTAGTGTAAGGAATGTGCGCTCGACGTTATTGCATTCCTCTTAGAAGTTTCAACGAAAATTTTGTTTCTCCCATTTCGAGTTCTACCTCATCCAAATGCTACCAATGTCATGCACATGCATACTTCTAGATTACTACATACTCGTACATGCTTCTTCATCACACTTTTAAATATTTCTTACTTCTGGACAATGTGAGGAATATCTTCGGACTTCACCTTGTGAATGTCGATGCAAGGTCGAAACCGAACGGCCCGTTGAGTCCCTTCACGGCCTTCTGCCTCGACTGCAGCGACGGGGCCTGGCACTCTCGCCTTCGACCCACATGAAATAAGATTCTTGGAACTCAAATCCCGGCAAAATTAAAAGAAGAACTAAAACTTGAACTAATCAAGGGGAAGATTCAAGAATAAGATTCTTGGTAAGTAATGTCAAGTAATACACATGAACTAAACAAGGGGAAGATTCAAGAATAAGATTCTTGGTAGGTAATGTCAAGTAATACACATGCGCAAAATAAATGCCACATATGTATCCATTAATAATTCAAGGCATTAATCAGGATTGAAAGAAGAGCAGTACCTGCGATACACAGTGCCGCCATGCCTGGAAATCATCAATCTTAAACCCTAAAGTCTCCCAGGATCCCTTCAGAAGCACCCTACCTTGCATGCAAACTGCGTCTGGGGGGAGCCGGCCGCCATGGCCGTGGAGGCAGAACGAAGAGGCGGAAGCTGCCGCCATGGCTCCGGCTTCCCTCGCTCGGCCTCCTCCAGGTCCAGCTTGCTGCAGGAAAAAGAGGGGCCCCCGAAAAGTAATTTATTTCAAATACGACCAGTTGCGTGCGCCAGCTAGAGTCAAGATCCCCAATAAAAATTCGCCACGTGAAATATATGTTGACGTGGCACCACTTTTGGACGTTTTCTGACCCTAAAAGTTCGATGTGTCGCCATGAAAAAGTGGGGAACGCGAATCTTAGAAACCCTAAACCCGTACGTATTCTGTCCGTACAGTGTCAACTCAATAAAGTAGAAAGCATTGTCTGGATCCGTAAATACCTTATGTTTTCTCCTCAATAAAGTAATCACATGCTGTTGTATATCCGTACATATCGTATCGTTTACCTCAATAAAGTAAATAACCATCTTGTTTTGTTACATTAGGGGGAGTCAGACCTTGACCATCGCTTACGAAATTCCCGAATTCCTTGTACTAAAAGTCAAAAATTCGTGTACGAATTCCGGGTCGGGATCCCTGCCTATGCCGTACACAGTCGTACCGAAATGCGTACCTAGCCAATGCTGAATTCGCCCGACAGGCTTACGAAATTGATTTGGCGATGGTCTACACTTTGACCTCGATAAAGTAGCGAAGCGGTGTCTGGGCCCTGGTGAAATCGAAATTCCACGTGTCCAGTTATGGACACGTGGCAAATCGCCATTGGTGATGCTGGGCAATAGTGTGCGCAGAGGGACAGAGGGCTTCTGAGAGGACGAAGAAGCGCTCGCCATGGCGGCCATGGACAGCGTGACGGGGGACCGTGCCGCCATGGCTGCTCCGACGCAGGCAGGGGAGGGGGTGCGGGGCAGCTCTCCGCCGATCAGAGAGGAGGTCTGCGCTCCTCCCTCCTCCTCCGCCATGAAGCCCTCTGAGAGCGAGGAAGAGCCCCGCCTCCCGCGAGGCTCTGAGCCTTTGGCGGCGGCGGAGGAGGAGGGGAGGCGGGAGGGGGCGAGGCCGACGCTGCTGCGCGTGAAGAGGAAGAGGGATGACTGCGCGGTGGAGGCGCTGTGGCTGCACAATGAGGGGGAGGGGGGGAGGGAGAAGAGGTCACACGTGGCAGCCATGGAGGGTTTGTCGCTGGGAGGAGGTGAAGGAGATGGAGAAGGAGAAGGAGAGGAAGGTGTGGAGCTCGACCTTCTCTCCCTTCTCTTAAGTTTTTTTTTTTTTTTTTCTAACTTTCCAGCAAGCAACGCACACACAGGCATTTTTGGGGCGCTGCTGATTGAAGAAGAGGCAGTTTCTTGATGACGTTGACCCTTTAAATGAGGCCATTAAGAGAGTTAGTCCCAGTTTTTTTTCTGCACATGTCAGTCTGAATCTTTAAATAAGAATGGAAAACAACAGGAACATGACCAATTACAGCTGGCTGTATGAATTAGGCCTCTGCGAACAACACGTCGATAAAGTTTTATTCAGACCTCGCTGCTTTAGAAAGTATGTTAATCCTGATGGGTCTTCCACCTTTTAGCTCCTAATTTGATTAATTATTCGACTGTCGCACATCTTCGCAAACCTCTGTTTCCCTTAATTTCAATTTAACTGATAGAACATTTCTTTCACGCAGAATCCCGTACGGCCCCTCGGAGTCTTTTTCGTCTTATTGAAACGGTTGCATTTTCAAGCGTTAAGAAACGAGCCACGTCTTCCGGCATTCTTTCGAAAATAAAAGAGCGAAGTAATAGTGAAATTTGGAAAGCTGAGCATTTGAAAAGGCAAGAGAGGCTGCTTGCAACCGCGCGCCAAGCGCAAGAGGTAAGGCCCCCTCCCCTCGCCCCTTCCTTTTTTGTTTCTGGGTCAGGATATCAAACCAGTTGGCATCCAAATCAGTATAAAAAAAAAAAACTTTTGCAATAAGAAATGCAGGCTAGACTCTGTTCAAAAAAACAACAAGAATTGCGTCTAGGCTGCAGAACGAGGCAATCAGAAATAGGTCAAGATTCAGGGGAACGTTTCACTTTGGATCTATGGTTAAAGCTGGCAAAAGTTAGAGTGTGAGCCAACTTATAGGGCTTGGTTAATGGTTAGAGATAGAGTTCTGGGTTTTGGTTATGGTTATTGTTACCTGCAGAGCACTGTTGTGGAGCTTTAAGGTCTACTGAGGCGGATCTGAGATTGCTAAAAATTCTAGTGTTTAGTCTACCCAGCAAAAGCAGTGGATTAGAATAACAGCTGTCGGTAGTCCTTTCTGTACTGCACACGTTCGTAAGTGCCTGTGGATGTCTTTTGCTTTTCGTTTGTCTACAGAAAGCTGCAAGGAATGCACGGTATGAGCAGATTCTGCGCAGCCGACAGACCACTCGAGCTATCGACGAGTCAGGTGATGCAATGTCAGAGATTTTTCACCTTTATGATGTGGTGAGAGTGAATACGGATGAGGAAAATGAAAAGGTCCGTCAACGGCAAGCTCGGCGAGAACAGGCAGAGAGGTATCTCTTTGTGCCCTCTCTTCGACCTTCTCCTACTCTTGACTCCCATATTCATTGCTTTGAAGCACCTTTCTCATTTTAGCATATCCACTTTCCCCCTTCTTTTTTCTTTTCAACGATGCAATCTACACTTGTTCAGTTCTGGGAGGCCATATCCTTTCCCGATGTCCTGGGGATTGGAAAGGAATCACGTGATTTGCATTCTTTCTTGTGAACTGTCTTCTGTGTGTGGTGAACGATAGTGCTGTTTTCAGACAGTCTTCTCTTCAAATAAGGGAGTTGAGCGTTTGCTCTTGTGGCATTCATCCCTGAATTGTTGCTGTGCTGTTTTTCCTGCATTAAATATGCAGGGAAGCTTCGTCAAAGGAAGGGCAGCTGCTTCTAAATTACATGCCCCTACTTAGAGAGTATGTTCCATCGACTGTAACAGACATGCCGAGCAATAAGGATGATGTTGTCATATCAGGAGAAGACGCAGGTGATATGTCTGCCACTTGTCAGCTGCTCATGCAAACAGAAGGGAAGAAAGAGTCCGCATTTGTGCTGGGACGGAGAAAACACTGTCCCCCACGAGAAAGCTCTGTGTGATAAATCATCGAGAATGCTAATTTTTTTTTTAGTCGTCTTATCTGATCGGGTTTCTTTTTTTTTTTTTTTTGGGGTGCAGATGCCGACGAGGAATACGTGTATGACGTTTACTACTTAGCCGAGAATGTTTCCGGCGACATGCCTGACTTGGAGGACTGTCCGATGTGAGCTGGCTGATGAGTTTCTTTTGAAGGGGAAGGGGGGGGGGGGGG
>CM074810.1:716305-746400 GCA_037447605.1 Zygnema circumcarinatum
AATCTTCTCTATTTGGACCTCGTCGAACCGAGAGACGACTATGGGCAAATGAATGAGGTGAGTTGAAAGGGTTGAGGACTATATGTTTACGTTTCTCCAACTTTTGAAGGTAGTTGACATGCTTCAGTGGTGGGACGGAAGTTGGAGAAGTGATGGAGGGTCAACAAATGATGCGACTCTGTTTTTTTTAAATCGGACATCTTTTCATGCATTGTTCTTCCGTTCTTCCATCTGCGCTCTGGCCAATATTCACAACTTTTGCTTTCGCTTGTGACATTTTGCAGTCAACGGAGCCGTTCCGGAAGGCGTTCAAAGGGACTCTGATCGTTGGCGGAGGATATAAGGTGAGGAGTTTCCCCTTGTTCCATGGTATCAACTGCTTACCCTACCTCGTAATGCTCCAACCTTGAAAATTCCACTTATATGTTACATTCCTTTCTTTACTTACCACATGCTCAAGTCCTCCACTCACCCAAAAAGCCCCTTGTCACCCTTCTTGCCGTTTAGTCAAGATCCATCACTTGTTCATCAACTAACTTCATGTCTGCTTTTATGTGTGAAGCGAGACATTGCCATTGAGGCTGTCGAGTCAAACCACGCGGACTTGGTGGCCTTTGGCCGCCTGTTTTTGGCCAATCCCGACCTGCCGCGCCGCTTGGAGCTGGACGCCCCTCTCAATCCGTACGACCGCAGCACCTTCTACAGCCCAGACCAGGCGGTGGGGTACACGGACTACCCTTTCCTCCAAGAGGAGCCGGTCGTGGCGGCAACATGAAAGTCATCGACAACAACAACAAAAGAGCCATTACAATTTGGGGATCAAGTGAGCAAGTTCTTCCATTCATGGGTTAGAGCAGACTCTTTATTTAGTCGTTAAGTTTATGAATTTGTGTTGTACAGAGGAGAGATAATTCATTGGGGCTGAAATTCTGAAACCTTTCGTGTTATAGCAAGAAATTTGTGGATCTTGAGCCCTTCACACTTAGCAGCGTGCCTTTGAAGCCCACAACAAGAGCAAGCTTTCTAGAGGGAAGGTGCCACGATTACGACATCGTATCGCATCGTAACCTCTCGGTTTAATCGTATCGTATCGCTTCCGACGTTGCCAGCGCGGCATGGCGTGCAAATATCAAGACTTGCCGGCCGGCCGAAACCGGTTCGGAATATCGCTAAACGACAGAATTGCCCGAACAATCAAAAAGCGCAGAACGCACGCAACGGTCCGATATAATAATTTGGAGCTGAAACATTTTTCCTTTGTCTGGAACGCAAATGTTTCTCTGACCGTCAGTTGAGTCGCGGATGGCGGAAAAATGGCAGTCACGTGACTAAAGATGATTCGCCGAGGGGGTACATGACGCAATTTGCTAACGTGGGCCATTCAGAGAGTGCCACGTGTCATAGGTGGCAGAATCTAATTGGATGGAACCTTTGTGCCTGTATTGTACCAGTTTTTTTTTTTTTCGGAGTTACCGCGATCCTGTCCTGTTAGGATGCGAACGGCCACGGCGATCGGCTGAGCTCTTCGATGGGACACGTCTCGTTCCGGGACGCCGAGGTCAAATTGGAGTCGTCCATTGGGGCCCAATGCGCAATCGGTTCCTTTCACTCCTTGTTGCTGCGTCCCATCTCGTCAAACGGCCAGGCTGGAGGTGTACGCAGCTGGATTAAGTGGTCTGCTTCTAGGCTTTGCCATTGGCCTGCGCTCACGTTCGAGGTCAAGACGTGCATTCCGCCCTCCACCTTCACCGTTGGGTCTTTAGCTCCTACTTCACCCGGCTAGTGGGCACATACATGTTTCGGAGTATGGGCCTGAACCTGCCAACGATGCTGAAAGCGGACGTCTCACATAGTCGATTCTCGTCAATGTGGCAAATGTGGCAATTACGGCCATTTTGTTAGGCGCCATGGTCTTTTCTATCTTACTTTTGCACACAAGACAAAAGCACAACGAAAACCAAGAAAATGAGGAAAGCAATCGCCAGAAGGACATGGAATGATCATTTTACCGACAACTCATGATTGGTATGTGGAATGTAGACAGTCTACTAATAAACCAGTTTTGGATATTGCGGTAATGTCAATTCCTTGCTCAACTGAGCTACTAATGCTGAGCTGCTTTGGTCTCAAAGTGAGTGCACCAATAGCTAGTAATTACTTCGTGCTTTTGTCTGGTGTGCAAAAATGAGATAGAAAAGACTGTAGCGCTTGCTACAATGGCCGCATTTAGTGCAGTTGCCACATTGTCGAGAAACGACTGTGTGAGACATCAACTATCAGCATAGTTGGCAGGTTTAGGCCCATACTCGGAAACATGTATGCGCCTACCAGCCGGGTGATGAAGGGGTTGAAGAACCAAGGGTGAAGGTGGAGGGCGGAATGCGCGTCTTCGAACGTGCGCGCAGGCCAATGGCCAAGCCTAGAAGCACAACACTTAATCCAGTTGCATACACCTCTAGCCTGGCCGTTTGACGAGATGGGACGCAGCAACAAGGAGAGAGCGGAACCGACCTCGCATTAAACGACAGAGTTTCCCGCCCGTGCTCCAGCCGGCTGACCTGTACCAAACAGCCACAGTCTGGCCGGCAGCCGGCCGGCAAGTCGAGTCCCATATCGATACCGAGCTACTTTCACAATACGATACGACACCGTAATACTGAGATATCGCGATACGAAGCCGCTGCGAGCATGATTGCGAATGTCTCTCTCTGTCTCTCTCTCGTCTGTGGAGGAGGGGGCTGCATTCGTCCATGCTTGCACTCCTGCAGATGAGACTGAAGGAATAAGGGTTTCAATTTTCAGCGGCGGTTTTGAAATTCGACAAATTTCTGGTGATGGAAGATGATGAGAAGAAACGGGGAAGGGAACGGTCGAGCGTTGCTGAATTATTAGAAATTTGATTTTTGGGGTTAGAGCGCTTAGCCTTGTGTCGCAGAATTGGGGATTCGAGGGTGCAAAAGTTTCTGCTTCCGACGTTTTTCGCAGAATGCAACCTCACAATGCTCCACATGGGGCAAAGAAGAAGAATCGTCGCCAAGAAGATGCGGAAGGCACACTTGTACTTCCCCTTCTTTTAATTCGAGCATCAATGCTATTGCTTCAATGGAAGTTTAGGCTTCAAGCTGCTATTGCGGCAATGTGGGATGTTGTGAGACGATACATTCAACCACTTGCAGAACGCTGTATTCTTGCATGGCTTACAAGGTGGCTTATCTATTTCAACCTTGGACACGTGGCTTCATTTTTTAATCTATGGGTTCTCTCTCCACTCCCCCCTGCTCCTGCGTCTGCTTCTGATGCCCCAGCTATGGCATCCATCTCATCTCTTTGGTTGAGCAGTGTCTTGTACGAGAGAGGAATAATTGATAATGTGAAAGTTAGGTTGATTTCTGTGTCAATTGAAAGCGTAGGAGATAATAGAGGTCTCGTTAGCGCCATTTATCGCTTGAGATTGCACTACTCTTGTACAGAAGCAGAGGCAGAAGCAGAGAGAGGGAAAGGAGCAGGAGAGACAAGTCTTGTAAAGTTTGATGCTCCTAGGGTGGTTGCTGGGTCCTTACCATCCACCCTAATATTAAAGATGAATAGTGTGATTTCCTTAAAGAAACGAATGAACTGCATTGCCCGGGAGCTATGTAGAGAGGCGCTGTTTTTGCAAAAGCATGGTCATGACATCCATGGATTTCTCCCGGAGATTTTTTACACTTCTGCGTCACCCTTTTTGGGATCCTTTGCAATCCTGATGGAGGATTTAGAGCCCTATAGCACCGGCTTAAACTTCTATTTTGGCAACCAAATATGGGGTATAAAGCCGCTTGCAGCTCCTAGAGACCCACGACGAGTATTGGAAGATGTTGTGTGTTGTGCTGCAAAGCTTCACGCTTCTCGATGGAACGATATGTCTCTTTTTCAAGAAAGTGAACTGAAAGCAGTAAGCTGGTATCAAGGCCAAGATGAAGCTTTATGGACTTTAGCCATGGATGCCGGAAGGGCTTCGTGGGAGAAAGCAAAGAGAAACAGGGCAATTGACGAGTGTTCGGGAACATCCAAGGTTACATGGTCTCAGAAATTGATCAATGTTATTGACAGGTCTTACAGATATGCCTCATGGAAGGCTTTACAAGACCATCTGAATGATAAGTCTGTGCCATTCACTCTCACCCATGGAGACTTCCATGCTTCAAACATGATGTGGACTACGAAATTGAGAGATAGATTCGGTTCATCTGATGGGAGAAACACGGATGATTCGGAGTGTGAAGGTTCCCTGATTCTGTTAGATTTCTCAGAGGTGGGCATTTGGGAGCCCATGACTGACATTGGGCAGCTGATGATATCTGACATAGAACCGGAGTTGCGAAGGAGCTGTGAAAAAGAGCTGCTTGAGCTTTATTGGAGACGGTTAACCAACCAAGGAGGTGTGTCTCCCAACGAGTTTCCATTTCACAAGTGTTGGGAGCTCTATGAGAAGGGGTCTGTTGAGAGGTGGATATGGCTGTTCTCTGTGTTGGCCTCCCATGGTTTGCCTCCCGCTGCAGTTCAGTATTTCCATGATCAACTGTTGTCTTTCATTGAAGATCATGGAGATCATCCCCTGTATCAGCTCAAACCTGTTGTTGCAGTCATGCCGGACAGAGTCACAAATTGATGTTTGTGTATATAGTGTGCCTTAGGGAGAAAGCAATGAGTCATAGGCCTGTCCAAATAGCCCTAAGACTCATACGTCTCTTTTACTTTAAGTCTTGTTCAATGCAAGTGATTTTACTTCGTAATTCGAGTGCACATGTGCTGTTTTGACAGCAGTGGCTGATGTGAAACATGAAATGGGTAATGCTGCTGAGGGTCTGACCAGTCTTCAAATGTATATTGAGCTATTGAGGGCAATGGTGAGGGCAATGGTGAGGGCAATAGTACATTCCAACACCACTTCACATCAGAGGGGAGAGAGACAGGGCGAGAGGGAGAGGGAGAGGGAGGGGGACCACAACCCAACAACCTAAACTTTCAGAAGCAGCATATTTCTTTGTGTACATAAATTCGAATATTACTCATAAATATGCGGTTCTTGCAATGCGACCTGAACCTAACGGACCTTCATGCTACATGATAAATGTAAACCTCCAGCCACAACACTTTTCTGAACCCCATCTTCATTTTTGCTCTTTTCGTGAATCTATCACCTTGGAGAGTTCTGTGCAGCTCATGCCCATATTGACGTGTCAAGATGATGGCAAGCATACCTAAGTTTTTTCTCAAAAGAATTTACGTTTTAGGTCTCTTTCACTTCCTCCAGAAAGGGGTAGTCGCTGTACCCAACGACTTGATCCGATGTGTAGAAAGTTGAGCGGTCGTATTTGTTCAGAGCAGCCCCTAAAGCGAACCTTTTAGGAAGGTCCGGATTGGCGAGATAAAGCCTTCCGTACACGATGATGTCAGCATGGCCCGAAGCAACGGCCTCGTTGCCAGTGTCACACTGCACTCAACATTGAAAATTAATTTCATTTTTAATGAGAATTCAATCTCGAAAATGCTGAATCTGAGCAGAGCTTCTTTCCAGTAAAGATGTAAGAAATTGCAGAAATGGCCCTTACCGTGTGACCACCAGCCGAAAGAAAAGTGCCCTTGAAGGCCTTCCGGAAGGGCTCCACCGTCTGAATCATGACAGAATTCAACAGAATACCAACACGAAATTAGCTACTATAAATGAATTAATTTTGGATCTTACACTTTTCACAGCCATCTTCTCCATATACTTCCATATACTACACTTTTCCTCCTCCATGTTTTTAAAAGTCAAACAAACGACTTACAGCTCCCTCCGGTATCTCTCGATCGTTATTTCCTCCCACCCGCGGCTCAACGAAGTGCACATAGAGCAAGTTTTTCTTGTTGAAGTGATCCATGAGGTAGAGGTTTGTGGCGAAGGGGTCGGAGTCTGAAGCATCTAAAAACCCTCCAAAGGGCGAAAGCCGAATTCCGACTCTCTCAGCGCCTATTTCCTCCACCACTGCATCCACAACTTCACAACAAAACCTTGCTCTGTTCTCAACGCTCCCTCCATATTCGTCTGTCCGAAAATTCATCCCATCCTGCAAAAACAACCAACAGCCAACAAACAAGTCGAGAGCGTTCAACCCCACAAAGTGAATGAATGAAAGGAAAAACGTTGCAGGATGTAGCACTTATTTATTGTCATACCTTGAGGAATTGATCGACCAAGTAGCCGTTGGCTCCATGAATCTCCACTCCGTCGAATCCAGCTCTCAACGCATTCCGTGCTGCAACACGGAACTGCTCCACAACGGAAGGGATCTCGGATGCTTCTAACGCTCGAGGTGTGGGGTAAGCCGCGGGCCCCGTCGAGATGTACACCTGATATTCACTGCCGATTGCAACTGCAGAAGGGGCTATTGGGAGAGCTCCACCAGGCTGATATTCTGCAGCAAAAAAACAAAAACAAAGAACATGAAGAAGAGTATGTTTCTGCAGTCTTATCATCACACAGGAAATTTTAGGTGTTGATTCTCTAGAAACTCCATGAAATCTAACCCAACTGCTCTAACCGAGGTCACCTAGTGGAAAGTTTACGGGTTGAATCCAACATATGCTTAAGCAGATGTACGACTTCTTTTAGCTTGTTACAAATGTGGAGTCTTTACACATCATGGCTAACCTTCTCCGGGAACTTTCTAGAGAACAAAAGCAAGTTCACCATAGTTAAACAACTAAAGCCAAATCGCAGATGCCACCAAAATAAAGCTCTCTGCCGCTCTCTAACAGAGAGAGAAGCGAAAGCTTGCATCCGGTTAAGTTATAAGTCAAAAAAAGAGTCACAAACCTTGATGCGAAGCACGCCCCACGTGCCAAATCTGGCAGAAAATAACAGCTCCCTTCTCATGAATGGCTTTAGTAATCGGCTTCCACGCCTCAACCTGCTCCTCTGTGTACACCCCTGGAACATTGGGATATCTGCAGAACATAAATAAAAGAAAAGATTTAAGAACTCAATATTCCAATTCTGAGTTGCCCCACAATTCACTGTGCTCGAACGAAAAGTCCGAAACGACGTCAATAGGAGGGGGAGAGGGGGAGGGAGAGGGAGAGGGAGAGAAAACTTCTCACCCATGGCCCTCCTGCGAGACACAGGTTCCTTCTGCGAGCATAAAACCTCCCTTAGTTGCTCTCTGTGAATAATAAGTTATTGCTCCTGCCTGCGGAATTGTTCCGATAGCGCGGCAGCGTGTGAGTGGGGCGTAAGCAATTCGGTGGCTCAGCTCGAAGGGCCCCATCTTGTAAGGTGTGAACAGGGGCATGGAGGGCGCGTCTCCTTCGGAACCCATGGTAACCTTATCTCTTTAACTTAATCAGGGGAGTTTCACAGACAGGTTTGACAGTTGAAGAATGAAGATGTTGTCGGTATCTGTGAGCGAGGGAAACGGTGGTATGGGGTTTGTGAGCTTGAGGAGGAGTAGTAATTTTTCATTTTTTAACATCAATCTGCATACTATCTTTAATGGGTTGACTATGAAGAGGGGGGGGGGTCAAAAGGAAGAGAGAAGAGCAGGTGAAAGATTAAGAGAGAAAGAGATTGGAGGAGAGGAGATGGTCGAGTGGAGAGGATCGCAGAGAGGGAGAGGAGAGATCGTAAGGGAGTGGGGGAGAAAAGGCGGTGGACAGAAACGGGAGGTAAACGGTTGCAGGGAAGAGGAAGCAGTTTCAGAGAATTGGAGAGGAGGATCAGAACACACAAGCAGCTGAAGTAAGAAAAGAATCCCCTCACTTAAGCGAGAAGCAAGCATAGCTGAGCATAGCTGCATAGCTGAGCATAGCATAGCATAGCTCAACCCAAATAACCAAACAATCGATCAGATCCACGGTAAGCACGATTCCCACGTATCAGATCAGCAAAACCCAATTCAATCAGCACCCCAAAAATAGCTTCATTTGTAGCACAGGATCTGTTTTTCTTCAGTGCCCCCACAACCCACTTTCGTCACAAACACATTAAACCCAAAAACTGAAGCGGCGGAATCATCAAAAACTTAATTGCGACCTACACCGAGAAGAAGTCTATTGTTCCACTTACCCTCTCTCTCTTCCCTCCCTCGCTAACCTCCCTCTCCCCCTCTCCTCCCTCTCTTCCTCTCCTCTCCCTCTCCCACTCAGCGGGAGTGTCTCTCTCAGTTCAAGACAGTGCGAGTGCGGCCCAAAACCGTCATCAAATGCGTGGAGTGAAACTTCCCACAACTTTCCAAAGCGAGGCCGCGGGCCGCGTGTCGCACTACTAACCATTGGCACCGTGCTTGTGATGATTATAGAATCAGTATTATTCAACATGATGTTCTCTTGGATTTCTGCAATATCAATGTACTGATTCAACGTTTGTTTGTTTGAGAAATTCCCAAAAATTTGCAACGAGATTCTGCCTGCCAAAGTTCCAAGTGGGCGTCGGCGTGACGTGACGCGGCAGGCTGAGGCTTCTAGCGGCGGTGGCCGTTCCGTGTGACAGTTAAACATAGCCATCAACTGAGAAACGAGTAAGTTCTATGTTTCACATAACAGTTCTGTGCTGCAGATCAGTCCAACAACCCGTCAAACGCCGCTGCTACTTACATAGAAACGACAGTCTGACTCCCATATAATCTGCGCCCAATCCACGAATGAGCGCGTGCCACGTGTTAAGAAGTTCTCCCTTTCAGCCAATTTTCTCAGCCCCCGCCACGTGGCACTTGACGCGGTTCCATGGAGGAGTGTGCGGACGAACGGAACGGAAGCCCTCTCCATGCTGTGAGCCTCCTGGTGCTGCCACGTGGCGCCCCCCCGGAGGCCCCCGCCCTCCACCTCCTCCCCTGCTGCGTGCAGCGCAGCGGGCACGCTCCGGTGGCGAGCTTCTTCCGGCCCCGGCCAGCAGCGGGTACTGGAGGGCGGGGGGGAGGTTTACTTTTTGAATTTTTTTTTTAGTTGTTGCTTTTGTTTGTATGTGAATTTGGGGGGGGGGGGGGTGGGGACGTTTCTGAGCGTATGTGGGTTTTTGGAGTTTTTTGGTTTGTTGGTTTTGGGTCTTTTTTAAGTTTTTAGGTCCCTTGAAAAAAAATGGTGTTGCTGGCATCCATGTCTGCTCAAACCCCTGGAATTTAGACAGGATTAAACATGGTAGATATTCTGAAGGCCCAAATTTCCCAAGGAAGTGGCATAACATGGAAAAACGACCGTTTATTCCGTGGAATCCCTAACAATCAGAGGGAGACGGGGAGTGGGAGAGGGGGAGAGGAGAGGAGGGGAGAGAGGGAGGCGGAGAGAAGGGGGGGGAGTGTGAGTGGGGAGGGAGGCAGGGAGGGAGGGAGAGAGACAAAGGGAGGAGGGAAAGGAGGATGGGACAGAAAGAGAGGAAGGGAGAGCGAGTTAAAGGGAGAAGGGGAGGGGGGTAGAGAGGGAGGGAGAGATAGGGAGGGAGGGAGAGAGGGAGGGGGCGATAAAGAGGGAGGGAGAGGAGGGGAGAGAGAGAGAGACATATACCATTGAGTGAAGCAATACGGAAGTCCTCACTACAACGAGAGTGTTAAAGGCAGCCAGCTGTCCCCCCACAATATCTTAACCAGAAAACGACTAATCATATTGACAAAAAAATACACTGAACGAGTTTATACATTCAATTCTTTTCACTTCTTTGGTGAAGCAGAAGTCAGCGAGGAGGACCTCGATGTGCAGGAGGCTGCTTTCCGAGGTCGGAAGCTGCTTGGGTCGACTCTGAAGCTGCCCGATGGCTACTCAGGTAGAAAGTTCAAATTTCACTTATACACGTAGAAAAATTCTACGCTTTCTACTTTTTTCTTAGGTCAAAAACGTCCGTGCAACTTGTTAACCTTATTGAAATTTATGATTTTTTTCAAGGCTATGGTACACAGGCCTTGTGTTAGGACGACCACAGACGAGCACGGGTAAAAACTTGGGGACGATCAGTAACAGGGCTGAAGTGGTGAGAGGAGAGGGAGAGGGAGAGGAGGGAGGGGAGGGAGGGGAGGGGGGAGAGGGAGGAGGAGAAGGAGAGGTCTGGCAGCTGGAAGGGAAGTTTGAGAAGTTAACGTATTGGATGCATGGCGACTATCCGAGTTCTGACGACCCGCTTCGGCGCAACATAGAATGGCTCTCTGTGGCTGCAGAGGTGAGGGGGACTCAACCTTCTAAACTTTTTATTGTTATTTAAGGATGGCTTAGGGCTTAGACGAAATGATGATCTATGCGGGAGCTGCTGTCTTTTGCATGAAAGTCTTACAACTCTTTTTGGGAATTTTGCAGATGCATCGGACAGTGCCTATGCAGAATGTGGAGGAGATGGTGAACATGAGTTAACTTCAGGTTGACTTCCGTTAGGCCTGCAATCCGTTAGATCGAGTCAAGTAGGCAAAATGACCTTCAAGGAATGAAAGATTGATCATTTCATGCTTTTAGGTCGCCGTGGCTTTATGTATAGAATTGTACCACATGTTATTAGTCGGTTTTTTGGAAAATTTCCACACGAACTGGATTCATTCAATTTTTGTACTCAAATCGTTCGTTTAAAAGCTAACTGACTGCTACTTTCTTCCGACCATCATCTCAAGTTCTTTCTTGCTCGCTTCCTACTTTCAACAAAGAGCCTTTCCTTACAAAAGGCATTGTCAACATTAGGAAAAATGCAAATGGTGAAGCGGATAACAATCCTCTAATTACATGGTGTAGGCAGACATTCAATCGAAATTCAATCTAAAGATAGCTCTTTCTCACATGAACAAAAAGATAAAATCATTTTCGGTTTTTTATATATAATAAGTTTTATATAATACACATAACTTACACCTTTGTGCATGAGACAAAGGTCCCACAAACCCCCCTCACCCCCCCTCTCTTTTTCTTTCCCTCTCTCCCTCTCCCTTCCTCCGCTCCCTTTGCCCACTACCCCCTCTCACCCTCCCTCTCTTTGTCTCTCCCACTCTCTCTCCTTCTCCCTCTGCTCCGCGTCCCAACTCCACCTACTTGCGGAACCCTAACAGGAGGAGGAGGAGGCCCCACAAGTCGCCTTTTGCAAGCGTGAGGAAAAATCGCTCTTTGTAAGGAGTGTAGGGCGGGAAGCGGACGGCTAAGTCCTTAGAGAGCTTCTTCCGGAACACCGACTTGTGGTGGCTGAAGCAGTCAAATGAACCTCTGCCATAGTATTTTCCCATTCCGCTATCTCCCACTCCTCCAAAGGGCAGGTCCTTGTTGCTCAACTGCAATTGTCAAAACCCAATTCATGTAAAGCAAAAAGATAGATAACCCAAAATGGTAAACTACCCGAAAAAAACAAAAGGACACTTAAAAGACATAGCCAATGTAAGAATGTGAATGTACCTGCAGGATGCATTCATTGACTGAAACTGTTCCAGAAGATGTTTCTTCAATTACTCGATTCACTGTCGCCTTGTCATTACTGAAGACATAGGCCACCAATGGCTTTGGCTTTGACTTCACGATTTGAATTGCAGCGTTCAAACTCTCCACCTGCAGTGAGCAGAAAGCACCACGTGTCCAAGTTAAAAAAAAAATAATAATAATTAAATTGTAATCAATTCCCATTAGCTGTTATTTGAGGAGTGTAGAGATGTCGGCTCACAGTTTGAATAGTGAGAATGGGCCCAAAAACCTCGTCCTGCATAATGGGCGCATCCCAAGGAACGTCTCGCAGCACCGTAGGTGCCATGAACCTGGTCAGGACCCTTGTCCAGATTAACACCATAGTTCAACCGTATGCTTCCTTGGTCGACAGGAGAAGCCACAAGAGACTTTATTCAAATACAAAACCAAAAAAGGTGATAAATATCTTTTAGGGTTTCTTACCGCTCCTTTGCAAATGACTGTCCACCAAAAACTATGCAGTTCTTTGTGGGGGGGTGAGTGAGGTAGTCCTCCAGCCGCTGCAACTGTTGAATGTTGACAATTTTCGCCATGTCTTTGCAAACAGTGTTCTCTTCTCCATAGAATTCCGCCAACACCTCCTTTATCACTTTCGTCTAAACAATAAAAACAAAAAACAAAATGAAATTCCAAAAACGTTTATGAGTGGGTCAAAGCTGCACGACCTCCCTCCGCCCTCAAAGCCAAGATGATTAAACTCAGGGTTCAGGTTCTCATTTGGCATTGAAAAACTAAAGAATCTAAACTAAACCTTTTCAAGAATATAGACTCTTTTTCTTTTTTACATATCTAGTCGAATTTTCACGTACCAGTTGATCGGCAACTCCCCCAATTGCCAGAACATAGTCCGCAGCGATGCAGAGCTGCCCTGCGTTGAAGAAACGACCCGAAACAATTCTCCGAGCAGCATGCTGTTTCTCAACAAGAAAGAAAGAGAGAGAGAGAGAGAGAGAGAGAGAGAGAGAGAGAGAGAGAGAGAGAGAGAGAGAGAGAGAGAGAGAGAGTGATGAGTCATTTCCCTTTGAAAGGGAAAGCAGAATCTGTCTTCCAAAAGAAAGTTAAACTTGACTACCTTGGTTAAACCAACCAGGTCGCACGCACCTGCAGGTCCACCGTGGAATCAATGATGACTGGGCACTTCCCACCCAATTCCAAGGTGACAGGTGTCAAGTGCTTAGCCGCCGCCGCCATAATTACCTTTCCAATCCGCGTGCCTCCTGCAGCAGTTAGCAGAAACGTATGAAGTTTGCCAAATCAACACATGTTTTCATAACTTCACAGATCAGACACCACAAAAAATTAAAAAAAACCAAAAAAAAAAAAAAAATCGAAGCTCCCCCACCCACCAGTGTAGAATATCTTGTCCCACTTCTGCTCCAACAGCAGAGTTGTCTCCCTAACCTCGCCCTCGACCAATCGGATCGCTCGAGGGTCCATGTATTTCGCAAATAGCTCCTTTAAAAGAGCAGAGGTTGCAGGTGTTTTTTCGGAGGGTTTCACCAAAATTGTGTTCCCCGCGGCAATAGCTCCAATCAGAGGTTCAGTCGCCAGCACTGCATTGCCCCACCATGTGAAAAAAATATATATAAAAAAATATATATATAAAAAAAAAAAAAAAAAATATATATATATATATATATATATATATATATTTATAGAAAAAAGGGGAAGAAGAAGAAGAAAGAAGAACTTGGTTCGCTTATATTCATACATTTCGTGGTTTCCGTTCCATTTCGTTCTACCAGAAGATGGAGTTTCTTACACCCACTAACCGGTTTTGAAATGTTCAGAAGGAGAGAAGGGTTGAGCAGAAACTGTCACTTACAGACGGGGAAGTTCCATGGACTTATAATCAAAACAGTTCCGTAGGGCTCCGGAAGAATTTCGCTTGTTGCAGGATGGTTCTCAAAATTCGTTGGGACCTGCAATCAAACACATTATAAGGACGTGAACGGGAGAGGGATGGAGTGAGAGTGACCGCTCTAAATAAATAGTCGTCACTAGCTTTAGTGTCTCTATACTTCATATAAGTTTGCGCTTTTCTGACCACCCCTTGCATTTGAGCTGAGATGTGGCTGAGCATTTCCAACTGCAAGAGGGAGGGTAGAGAGAGGAGGAGAGAGTAGAATGGAGAGGAAGTGAGGAGGGGAGGGAGAGAAGAAGGTAGAGGTAGGATTGGAAAGAAATCAGGTGGAATGGAGGCGAGGCAGGTTAAAGAAGAGAAGAAAGAGAGGGAGAGGCTATTAAGAGAGGATCAAGAAGGATGGGGAAAAGGGACCAGGAGAGGGAGAGGGTAGAAGGAGAGTAGGGAAGTCACATTCCACCTATTACAAATCGCTACCATTGCCAGTGTACTTTCCTTCTGGAAAAAGTGAAACTTTCAAAGACTGACAGGTGCAGCTCTTACATCTTTCTGACATCTAGAAATAAGAGCGATTGAAGGAGAATAGAGAAAAGTAATAAATTTAAATCAATGGATTTTTATATGGAAGAAAATATTACGTGCACTGAATTGTTAACTTACTTTAGTAGGCTTCATCCATCTTCGGAGATTTTTCCGTGCATTGGCTGCGGGCTTGATACTCCCAACCCCCTGCACGGCATAGCGCCACGTGGCACTTCACTCACCCCACAATACCTCCTTCGCAAAACTTGAAAGCGGGTCACATTCACATCTTCTCAAGCACATCGGAAACTTCCGAGAAGCCGGATTCTCAGCAGTTCTACACAAATGAAAAGGCCCCATCGTAGACAAACAAACGCCCATTTTGGATTCAAATTTAACTCGCTCATTTCCCCCCCAAGAAAAAAGACTCCGGTCGAAATGCTTACGTCCGTCACGAGCGCCTCGACATACGGTTTCCCGAAATCTTCGTGAACCGCCTTTGCGATAAGGGCAATGTTTTCCTTATGCATATTTTCCAGAGCGAGGAGCTGAGCCTCCCTCCAAGCCAAGCTGCGAGTGTGCCCGCTGTCGAAGGTCTCACGGAGCGCTCCAACTATGGCCTCCGCGTCAAAAGCGGAGTCCACAGCCAGCTTGGACGAGAGAGAAGTTCCGTTTTCTCCCTTCTGCGGAAGAAGAGGCTCTCCCAGAGAACCCATGGCTGCTGCACCGAGTCCACAGAGGAGAGAGAGATGCACGGGGAGAGAGAGAGAGAGAGAGAGAGAGAGAGAGAGAGAGAGAGAGAGCCTCGGGGAGAGAGAAAACGGGTTTTTTGAGTGGTCTTCCGTTGCTTTGGCTGCCTGGACCGTCGATTTCGTACATCATCGTACGGGTTCGTGCATTGTCGTACGGATGCTTGTGGTAAAGTGGTACTGTACAGTACAGTACTGTACTGTAGTGCTGAAGATGACGTGTACGGTACCGTACGGTTATGATGGGTTTGTCTAATACTGTACGCGGACCTCCTCGCTTAAGGGATATCCCCTAAATATCGTACATAGCTTATTCATGGGATACTTTGACAGTAGTTTAAGGGGTTCAACCTTAAATACCATAAAAGCCCTAAAACAGTCCTTGTTTTGGATAAAAAACGTAATATGAATTGGCATTGCAGTCGCGATGGCGATGTCATCATAGGTGCATGGACTCTACTTGCTGGCTTAACAACACGGCGTTAGAAATTGGCGCAAACTCTTCGACTTTTATAAATTGGAATTTTTACCAATCAATCAAAACACACGTGCATTTGGCAATCACAATAAAAAAGAATCACAAATATAACTTAGAACTGCTTCGATCTACTCAAAACGACCATGAACGGAGGATCGCGAGTTCAATGAAAGTTTGCGACCCAGCCGAGGATGTATATGCCCGCTAAAAGAGCGTCATCCGTACATGTCCGTACGTATTTATCGTCCGTGCATGCTTTATTTGCGGGGTTTTTCAAAACCAATTTAGTTGACAGTCCCCTGTCTTAGGCCAAAATCCCCTATTTAAGGAGGCCTGATAAAATATGCTAGAACATACTCGTACGAATATGTACCCAGTCCGTACAAATATGTCAGTGGTGTGCGTACGGCCGCCGCACTTTGCGGCGGTGAACGACAGCGATTCCAAATCCATCGTTTGAAGGGTGCGTTTTTATACGAGAAGGATGTGGACATTGTGCTTTTATGGTTCAACTTGGTTCATTGGAATGGTGCGGCATTGGTCTCACGATGGCGAGCAATGCTACCAAATGTCCATGGACAACATCGGGACGAGGAACCACGAGGAACTGGTCGCGAAGGACCTATGGACAAAAGAAAAAAGCTAGGGAGCGGAAAGCTACCCTAAGTATATCTAATTCCGCCACTGCTTTTGGGGTACCTATTGTTCACACGTCACACCCATCCATGTATCTCACAATCTCTCACGGGTCCAGCCAATGTCGCGGGCCATCGCTCTTGTTAAACTGACTCGATGTGGGCGACCATGTTGGGACGAGTCGAAGAGCACTCGTGAACCATGAGATAATGAACCCCGATCTGCAGTCTACAAATTCGGACCCACACTTAGACATTTCATTCGGCAATGCATTGCGTAGGCGACTGAAACGTGCGCTTATTTCACATAGTCGTTCTATTTAAGGTGCTGACGGCGGCTGCCAAGTGCAAGAAATCATCTACCCAACAGCATTATCTACTTTGTGCCGTGCTTCCACCCCTCTGCTCTATAGAGCAACATAAAGATAGATCCCATTCACATAGCAGCTTCTCCACAAGATGCCTACATTAAGGAATTCATGATGGCGCTTCAAAAATCAAAGTAAGGTACAGCGTGCCGCCATCACAATCATTAGCCTATCAGTAAAGAGCGGCAGGCAAGGTGCGCCTATCATATCGATAGCTTTACAGTGTCTGAAAAGCTCAGAAGCTTGTCAACCTCGCTTTTCGTGAGAGGGGAATTTGCTCCCTCCTGCCTTTATCATAATACAAGGACAGCCCTGCCGTGCTTTCACTATGCTATGCTAAAATACATCCACATTACTAAATCCCGCTTAAAGTAACGATGGTTCCGGTTCCGGTCCTGGTCCTGGCTTTCCATTGACCTCGAACCAGACATTGCTTGCTTTGGTACAGACAAAGGAGAGTGGTAATGACCCAAAAAAGAAAAAGAAGAAGGCGAAGAAGAAGAAGAAGAAGAGGGAGAAGAAGAAGAAGAAGGAGAAGAAGAAGAAGTAGAAGAAGAAGAAGAAGAAGAAGAAGAAGAAGAAGAAGGAGAAGAAGAAGAAGTAGAAGAAGAAGAAGAAGAAGAAGAAGAAGAAGAAGAAGAAGAAGAAGAAGAAGAAGAAGAAGAAGGCGAAGAAGAAGAGGAAGAAGAGGAAGAAGAAGAAGAAGAAAAAGTATTCAGTTTCTCATACTCTCATACATCTATCAACATGGAGATATTTCGCAGCTTTCGGAGTCAAGGCACAAGGGGAATATTTGCCCATTCATTTTCGGAGGTACCGTCGGCCATTATCGCCGTTTTCAGATCAGTCTCTGGAACAGAGGAGTGAACAGAGGGTTCCTGCATAGAAAATGTGATGCACATTATGCATAACGGTAGTCAATTTTAAGGAAAAGACCCACTATTTAAAACAGGGCATAGCAATTAAATCCAGAATTACGGAACCTCACATCAACAATTTAAAAAAAAAGGAGTGCTGTAACTTCCTTAACAAAGTCGATACCCATTAGCGACGAAGCGAATAAAAGAATGCGTCTTTGCGCCCTTATGCAATGTCTCAATTTAGTTTGAAGTGCTTTAAAGCTCACAAAATACATTCCACAACCAAAAACAAGAAAAGACCATGGAAGAAGATCGACAGGTGATAATTTGGAACAGAGGATAGGACCGAATTAAAAAATGTGTGAAGTGTGTGTGTGTGAGAGAGAGAGAGAGAGAGAGAGAGGGAGAGAGGGGGGGGGGAGAAGGGCGCGCTCAGCGAAGCAAAATAAAGCTCTGAGCACATCAGGTTCATGACACCAAAGGATATAATAAAATTAAAAAAGCAATTGTGTACGACTCCGGGAGGGCAGGGCGGGGCGTGCCTTGTCGGAGGGGAGCTGCGAGGGCGAGCAGTCCTCAGCGCAGGGCTCTGTCCGCCTCCGCGAGGGCAGGACCACGAGGTCCCCCCCGACAGGCAGCAGGCAGACATGGCTGCCGTAGTCGAGCACCAGAGCGGGCTCCCACCGCGGCAGGCGCCATAGCCATGGCTGCCTCCTGGGAGCGCCCTCCATGCCGCGGCCAACTCGCCCGCCTGAGGTAGCATATTTGTATGGGGATGCGGTTTGTTTTAAGGGTACTTATATAATAACAGCAAAAGATCGCTCATGGCTGGTGTAGCTCAGTTGGCTAGAGCGTAAGGCTGTTAACCTTAAGGTCCGTGGTTCGAGCCCACGTATCAGCGTCAAGATTACCGCTTTTGCTGGTCGGTGCTTTTGAGTCTCGACGTGGCGTGCGAAACCACGACCGGCGTACGGTCCGCACACTCGGGGCCCTACAGAGAGCCGTACAGAAGGCCGACGAACGTGGCGGCATGCGCACGCCGCCGTACAGTAGACATGGACATGCGTCCCTGTTCTGTGTCAGAAATTGGGCATTCCAGTTGCAGGAGCAGTTAGGACATAGGACATAGGAGCATGAATCGTGGTTGACCGCAGACTTTGATGGTGTTCCGTATGACGGTTCTCTGGAGTCGCAAATTCGTGATTAGAGTTGCAACCGTTTGGTTAGCAAACGGTAGTCAGCCCTCTGGTCCAGTTGGTTAGGACTCATGTCATCATTGCTGCGGATATCCACTGGATGTACATAGATTGCGTATCGGATTATACGTATGGATTTTGTGATAGATCTCGTATCGGATTCTTCGTATCGGATTTGGTGCTCCGCCTCTATTGCATGCGGATAGAGCCTTGTCACGTTGCAGCTTGATCTCACGTCACCGACCTACCAATGTCGCCGTACGCCCTACGACTCACCGAGCCATCGTCACTCTCTTCAAAGCGCAACAGCCTTCCATGTGTTGATTGTCCAACGCTAAGACAAACTGTGATAAATATCTGAGCATGGAACGGTAGACTTCTGGGCGGTGGCAATGGCTGCTTGTCCAAATGGACACTCGCCACGTTGTAAAGTTATCTGCCAATGGCCACACGCCACGTGCATATATTGCACACGTGGCTACTTTCTATTGGAAGCTGGTCGGGCACGGGGGAAAACCCCAAATGCGGAGCAGGGCGGCGTTTTGTGTCCATACATACGCCGGGGGACTCTGCCACGTGGCGCACTCTCCTGCAGGGGAGGGAGAGAGGGAGGGCGAGGAGAGAGGAGGGGTGTCAGTGAGCTTCAGGCCGCCATGGATGCGGTGCCTGCAGGGCTGCGGGGAGGGCAGGTTGGGAGATGCTCTGGGAGGAAAGTGGAGGGAAAAGGGCGGCAGAAGGGGGAGAGGGAAGGAGCTGCGACGCTTTGTAGGGTTTGCATTCATGGTCAGGGCTAGCGTTAGGGTTGCAGTGGAGGCTGCGCATTCGAGTTAAGGTTGCAGGTTAGGGTTAGGGCTGAGTTGGAGATCAGATTTTGCTGCAATTAAGGTTTGGGAGGCGCGTTTTGGGAAGGTCACTATAATTTTGAGGTGAAGTTTAAGTGTGTGTGAGTTTAGGGTTAGGGTGAGGTCTTCTAAGGGTTAGTCTTAAGCGTAAGCCAAGGGTATAAGGATCCTGGTTGTGTTTCACTGCTGAAGTTTAATTTGCTGGTATTACTTTTAATGAGTTGTCTGGCAAATTGAGGCAGTGCAGAGGCCTGGAAACTGTAGTTGTAGGGATCAACTGTTTAGTGCTTTTAAACCGATAGTTGCGCAGTCACTTGTTTTGGCAGGCAGTGCGACGGACTTGCCGGGGCAATTCGCGACGGGAGAAAAGAGAGGGACGGAGGGAGGGAGAGAGCGAGAGAGAGGAGGGGAGAGGAGAGGTCGGCACTTGCTCCAACCGCAAAAGCATCTTCATCGCCTTCAAAAGGAACAGTTTGGATGCTGCACCATTCGTCGTTCTTTGATGTTACATTGTGCTGCAAACTCTACAGCAAACCAGGCTTGAGTACCGACAAAAATGCTTCATCCCGATCTAAACTCTTCTGCCTTCAAGGCCCTGCACAGTGAGCAATACTTGGTCACAATTCCAAGGCAAACCCGTGGAGGCAGTCCTTGTATTAACACGAGTGTCTCGACAATTGTAAAGTCTTAGGTTGAGGCTGATATTTCAGTACTCCTTTCAAGGGTGAGGAGTCTAAGGGAAATTAAGCGGCTTTCACACGATGCCTGCTTCAGCCTCTCAAGCTGCTCAGGCTCGGCCGGAGGACTTGGTAGAGGGACTCTCCTCACTCGATACTTCCGCACGACTGAAAGCTCTGAGAGATGTGAAGAATCAAATAATTGGAAACAAGACAAAGAAATTGTCATACATCAAATTGGGAGCAGTTCCAAGGTGAGCCGAGTTTTCCTAGCTTCAAATGCTCCTTCATGAAGTATGAATTCTAGCACGAATCCTCGGCTGCTATCGACAAGGTTTTGAGAACTTAAGCTGATCAACCAAGGCGTATTGTGTGGTTTGGGCTATATTTGGAGATTGTCTTTCTAAAACTTGTGAATTGTCAAACTCGATCTGTGATCGGTACCAGTTCTTGAAATGCTTAATGTTAGAACCTCGGGATTTTTACATCATTGAGCAGACGATTAAAGAGCTGAAAGGGCGAGCTCTCCTACTAGCCCTACCTCTTCATTCAGCTGAACTCTAGAGTTGATTTAGCCATCGCCTTCATGCTGCGAATTTTCTTTGATGAGCATACTTCCTCTCCTTCTGCACATTTTTTCAGAGTGGTTGAGATATTGGCGAGCGACACGGAAACTCCCCTTCTTGTTCAGTCGGCAGCGGCTGTTGGCAGCTTCGCATTCGGAACTGATGCAGGGGCGAGGGCAGTGCTGGACAGCGGAGTTCTGCCTCACCTCCTAAAAACACTTTCCAATGGCGACAAGAAGGTAGCTTACTCTTTCAAACATTTTTCTTTCTAAAACTTATCAATATTGGCTCTCAGGGCTCTCCGTTTGGGGCAGCAGCTATTTAGTTAGCTATCCATTTCGAATGTTACTAGCACAGTCATTTATTCTTTTCACCCGCGTGCACTTCTTTTGTAAGTGACGGTTGTATGGCAGGCTGTGCTGAAATGGAGAATTGATCACACCGTACATGTAGCTACTCCTATTTGAGGGTTTGCTTCCTGGAAATCCTCGTTCATGCCATTCTTCACCACATGGCCAAGCATAGCTTTTAGTGATTTCAAACGTCATGTAACTCGACTTCACATCAGCTACTATTTCTTACCATGTAGAGGGGAAAGGAAGCTGTCCATGCACGCACAGTCCCTTTGCGTTGGAACGTTCTTTGGTCTGGTTCGAATACCCTATGGAGACACTATTGCTTTCCTTCACATTCATATATGTGGACGTGATTTTTTTTTTCTTTTTGACAAATTCCCTCCTTGAAGTAGCTTAGAAGTCATACTTGCCATTGCAAGTCTGCTTGAAGGACAAGAAGGTAAGCGAATAACCAAGAAGGGCATCACATTGACCAGGTTGTGGAGGCGGGAGCACGCTCTCTCCGAATGATCTTTCAGTCCACTTTGGCCCCCTGCGGAGACTTGTGGCATGGCCACGCAGTCGACTCCATTCCTCTCCTTCTCTCCTCTCCCAACGAAAACGTGGCTGAGGTTATCTCACACACCCTATTCCTGTACACATGTCTGTTTGTGTCTTGCCAAACCTTTGAACACATCAACGCATGCAGGGTTTCCTTCTGCATCTCCTTCAAACCCCCTGAAGCAATATTTTCCTTAAGAGGTGCAGGTTGTCGCGTCTGTTATAGCAAGAAGTTGCGGCACAACAGAGCAGCAGCAGGCTATTGCGGCAGCAGGTGGAATGGAAGCCCTTGTGCGGCTATTGGATGGGCCCACAAGGAGGAGGCAGGCAGCCTTAGATGGATTGGCAGCCCTTGTCAGAGACAACCCTCAGCAAGCCTCTGCCTTCGTCGGTAAACCCAACCCTTTGCCTTGAACCCAAACATCCTCACTATGCAACTCAGAGCCTCAGATGAAGGATGACTTAAATTCCTTCCCCTCTTTCCTTCACTTACCTAAACGAAAGTCATGAAGTTTAAACTAAAGACGGGAAAGGAGAGGGGGGCGGAAGGGGAGGGAGACATGGGGGGTAGAGAGGTGGAGGGAGAGGAACATGCCAAGAAGCGAGAGAACAGAGGAGCATAGAGAGCAAGTCGAGGAAGGGGATAATAGAGGGAGAGAGAAACAGAGGAGTTATGAGAAGGTAGAGCCACACGAGCAATGTACAAAAGGTATCCAGATAATGCGTAAAGCGCTATGTGAAGGCACCCTTATTGTGCCTCTTTCTTATGGGTTATTTTTCTGAGCCTTTCCAGGGCTGGAAGGTGGAAGATGGGTGGGACGGGTTGTCCGTTTGGTGAAGGAGGGAGTCCCCCGGTCTCGCCTGCTTGCCTGCCTCTGCCTCGCCAACCTTTGGAGGGCACGGCAACAGACCGACTGCACTCTCAAAGCTACAGTGTTGGCAGTGCTGGTCAGACTTGCGCATGAAGCAGGACAGGTGTCACTCTCACTCTCACTTTCTCTCCGCCTTCTCATTCCTTCATTACTCTTCTCCCTCCGCAGTTGGGGAGTGAAGCTTCCCCCTCCTAACTCTCACTATCTCGTCCCTCCGTTTTGGTCAATGACCCTTTGCCTGCCCCCCCCCCTTCTCTCTCTCCCTCTCTTCGTCCTCCGCAGTTGGGCAGTGAGCCCCTCTTTCCTCTCCCTCCCTCTCCCTCCCTCTCCCTCCCTCTCCCTCCCTCTCCCTCCAGTGCAACTCCCCAGTGACTCCCTTCCTCCCTGTCCTCCTCAGGTAGGCGAGGAAGCTCCCGCTGTGCTTGAAGCCATGGTGGCGAGGTCCGAGGAGGTACAGAGGTTGGCCCTATATGGGGAGGTTGTGCCTCTATTGGCGGAGCTGCTCAGTGTCCAAAGGGGCATTTCTTCCCGCCGTCTGCGTGCCATTCTGAGGGCGTTGGCAGCAGTGTGTTCGCAGCAGGAAGAGTGCAGACGGCAACTGTTGGAGCATAAGGTGAAGAAGAGAACCCTCTGCAAAAAAGGAACTTCTTCACAAATGTCACCCATGTCTATGTAAAGCAATTGGGATGTGTTTGTTGCATAATAATACTAAGTTAAAGATGGGTATTGTCATGACTTTGTAAAATGTCTGTTGGGTGTGCAGGAGTGTGGCTCTGTATTGGCAGCTTTGGAGCATAGGGACGCAGCTGTACGGACTGCTGCATGCTCATTGGTCCGCAGCCTCTCGCGCTCTGTCAAGGTCAGTGCGCCTATTGCTTCCCTGTCGTCTTTAAACCCCAAACGAGGTTAACACTAACATAATTTGTCAACTTGATGTTTTGAATTCTGCCCAGCTCAAAGGACAACTGGAAGTTAGACTGAGGCAACTGTCTCTCTTGTATGGCAGAATCTGCGAACCGGAATGGCGGGAGAAAAGGTTGTCCTACCGCTGGTCAGACTTCTGCATGACCCCTCTCATTCAGTGCAGGTGAGCGATGGGATCAAAACCTAAAAACCCATCAATCCCTAACATCTATCCTAATATATACCTAATATCTATCATCATCATCACCAAAAAAGGCTACAGAAATTCTGACTGCAGCTGTCAGACTCTGCCTGACGAATGTGTACAAGAGAGAAGGACCCCTGTTGCGTGCAAGAAACCAACCCTTCAATTGATCGTATTGATCACAATGGTCCCCTCACGCAGGTGGAAGCTTCTGCAGCGATGTGTAATGCAGTGTTGGAATTCACTCCAACCCGAGCTGCTTTTCTCCACTCGGGTGGTCTGCCTCGTCTCGCATCTCTCGCTCGTTCAGAGGATAACACTCTCCGCCTGAATGCAGTTTGGGCTCTCAAAAACCTCTCCTTCATGGCGGACCTCGCTGTGAAAGATGCCATTCTTAAGGAGTTGTCGATCAGCACCCTCGTCGATCTTGTACAAGGTGAAGGCCGAGTCAGGGAGAGGGTGAGGGAGAAGGAGAGGGGGAGAGGGGAGAGGGGTAGAGGGAAGGGGTGAGGGTGGAGGGGGGAAGGGGAAAGGGGAAAGGGGGAAGGGGGGGAGTGAGGGAGGGGGGAGGGGTGCCCTTTACTCATCTCCTCCCTTGCCTGTCTCCTCTTACCTCTCAACGTCTCTGAAAGAGATTGGAGGGTTGACAGACTTGTGAAATTTTGTGCATTCAGGTTCTGACGAGGATGTGCAAGAGCAGGCTTTGGGGCTTATCAGAAATGTTGCTCACGGAACAGCAGAAGACATAGACAGAGTGGCTGCACACGAGGGAGGTGCCCTTCTGCTAGTAGTCGCCCGCCAACTGGCATGCACCCAACGGTGGGAGGTCTGCTTACAGGTTCGAAACTTCCATCCCTCTCTTCACTTCTCCCCTTAATAAACTTAAAAACTGTTCCTTTTTTTTGCCTATACTAACGACTCGATGATCTTCCCTTCCAGGGTTTGATGGCCCTTAGCAATGTGGCGACGGGAACGGGTCACCATAAGGATGTGGTTGCGAGCATTCTCTTTCCAGAAGGGCCCTCACAGGGCCCCCTACTCCGCTTCCTCCAAGACTCGTGGAGTTGTGGTGTGCGCGCAGCCGCGCTGTGGTGTGTACAGAACCTGAGCCTCCCCGGCGCGGCAGGAGCGGAGGGACGCGTGGAGAGGATGCGGCGGGCGGGATTGGACCAGCGCCTAAGGGTGTGCGCGGAGGGGGGCTGCCTGGACGCCAAGGTGGGGGTGAACACTGCCTCGGGAGGGAGGGAGGGAGAGAGAGAGAGAGAGAGTGAGAGAGAGAGAGAGAGAGAGAGAGAGAGAGAGAGAGAGAGAGAGAGAGAGAGAGAGAGAGAGAGAGAGAGAGAGAGAGAGAGAGAGAGAGAGAGAGAGAGAGAGAGAGAGAGAGAGAGAGAGAGAGAGAGAGAGAGAGAGAGAGAGAGAGAGAGAGAGAGAGAGAGAGAGAGAGAGAGAGAGAGAGAGAGAGAGAGAGAGAGAGAGAGAGAGAGAGAGAGAGAGAGAGAGAGAGAGAGAGAGAGAGAGAGAGAGAGAGAGAGAGAGAGAGAGAGAGAGAGAGAGAGAGAGAGAGAGAGAGAGAGAGAGAGAGAGAGAGAGAGAGAGAGAGAGAGAGAGAGAGAGAGAGAGAGAGAGAGAGAGAGAGAGAGAGAGAGAGAGAGAGAGAGAGAGAGAGAGAGAGAGAGAGAGAGAGAGAGAGAGAGAGAGAGAGAGAGAGAGAGGGGTGCAAGGGGAGGTAGGGGAGAGGAGAGGAGGGAGGGGAGGGGGGTTGGGAGGGGAAGGGGGCGGGGAGGGAGGGGAGGGAAGGGGGAAGGGGGAGGCTGGGGAAGGGGAGGGAGGGGAGGGGAGGGGAGGGGGGAGGGTGGTGGGGAGGGGGGGAGGGGAGGGGAGGGGAGGGGGGAGGGAAGGGGGCCGGGGAGGGAGGGGAGGGAAGGGGAGGGGGGGGAGGCTGGGGAAGGGGAGGGAGGGAGGGAGGGAGGGAGGGAGAGGGAGGGGAGGGAGGGGAGGGGAGGGAGGGAGGGGAGGGGAGGGAGGGAGGGAGGGAGGGGAGGGAGGAGGGAGGGAGGAGGAGGGGAGGGAAGGGGAGGGGGAGGCTGGGGAGGGAGGGGAGGGGGGAGGAGGAGGGAGGAGGGGAGGGGAGAAGGGATGGGGGAGGGGAAAAGGATTTCGATTGCTTCAGAAAGGATTCGGTTAATCAGTGTAGCATTTGGGTTTTGCGTCCTATCCCGTTCTGGGATTGATGGGTTTTCTTCATCGTTGTCTTATTTTGCTGGTTTTTTGTTCCCTCCTTCCCTCCGATGCAGAGCCGGGCAGAGACTGCCCTGAAAAACTTTGCTGCAGTGAGCAAGCTATAACCCCGGTTGCAATGGAGCGCGAGCCTCGCGCCCCCTTCCCACTCTTAATCACTGATTCGACCTCGCCAATGTGTACACTGCCATTCTTTTTTACGTCCTCTCATTTTGGCTCGCCTGCGAGCGGTTGGAATCGCCATTCCATTACCCCTTAAAATTTAAGCATTTCTACGTAGATTTTTTATGGGACCTTACAAAGGCATGCCAGCCTTTACTCGAGGATGAAATCCTTGATCGCTCGCTTCCTCTCTCTGTTTCTCTCCCTCTTCCTTTCTCAGTCTCTCACTCTCTCTCCCCCTTTATCTCTCTCTCTCCCCCTCCTCCCCACCCGCTCCCCTACTTCCTCCTCCGCTCTCTGCCTTTCCTTTCTCCCCACCTTTATGCCTTATCCGGCCTCCTTTCCCCTCCCTGCCTCTTTCCCTCTCCTCCTCTCCCCTCCTTCCCCTGTCTCCCCAACTCTCTTTTGTCCTCCCCCTCCAATACTTACCCTTAAGAAGTTTGGACTACTAGCAGTTATCTAGCGGTTATTAATTTTGTCATTAGTCGACTGGGTAGCTTGAGAAGGGATTTACTTAAAGGGTTTCTGGTTAGCCGATTAATTGGGTCCACTCTGTTCACCACTTGGTTTTTTATGTGACGTTTTTACCAAGGAACATTTTATTTTTGGTCTCCCCTTTCCTTTGTGTAAGAACTTCCTGACTTGGCCCTCCATTCGTGTACAGGGACATCAGGTTTCCAACTCATGTGCACGATTCAAAAATGGCATCTGTAGTAAGCATAAGGGTTTTGTGTTTGGGATATCCCAGTGAAGTTTAAGCTTACATTGACGACAATGTGACAGAAAAATGCTCAAAAACTGCTGATGTATAAATAAGAATCGAAGTGAAACAAAAGTACATTTTCCTGCTGTCAAAACTGGAATGAGATAATGAGATGGACGTTCACAATGGATAAAAAACCTATGGCTTTCCAAACCCTAATTAGCCAAACTGAAAGTAATGCCGTAAGGAAACGACATACGAAATCGACAGTGACGATAAAACCTACAAAAAAATGAACAAAGCTCATCGTCGCGTTACATCTATGGCCGATTCTCCTCATTTTGGAAAAACCTTTCTGCAATTGGCTTACCCTCAACCGTAAAGCTCCTTTACACTCTGCAAAATCTCCGTCCGCTCACCCCCCCCTCGCCCCCTTTCCTCTCTCTCCCCTCCCTACCTCTCTCTCACTGCCTCCCACCCCTCCTTTCCTGTGTACCTCCTGCTGCATCACCCTACCTCCTCTCTCCCGCTCTCCCGCCCACCCCCTCTGTCACCCTTCCCCTCCTTGCCCCCCTGTCCCTCTCCCTCTACCTCTCTCTCTCCCTCCTCTCTCCCTCTTTCCCCCCCACCCCCCTCTCAACAACAACATCTAACGACCTAAATTCCCCGCCCCAAAAAAGGAAACCCTAAATGGCCCCATCACAGGAGAACGGTGGCGCATTTCCATACCGCTCCCAAATGCATCTCTGCCTCGTACCCTCCAACAGAGCCCCACTTCTCGCTCTCAGTCTTGAACATTTCCACATTTTTCACTTCAAGTCTCCCAAAAAGCCTCGCCCACGCATCTCCCCCCACAACGAGCACCGCCTCTCTCGTACCCGCCAACCCAAACGCTTGCCTTTGAACATAGTGCTGCCACTCTCTCCCGATCCCCTCTCCCGGAGCCGGAATATATGACACTGTGGACCACTCATTGGTCGCCACATCATACGATCTCAGCTCTCTATCACCCCAACCCTGGCAGTCATCCAAAAGCCCACGTGTAAAGTAAATTTTTCCGCCACTCGCAACCGTCTGAATACCCAAAACCCCCCCTCCCGAGCTCCACCCTTGTGGGTTTCGGTCGCTGAGAGGCCTTGAAGAAGGGGATTTGTGAGGAACAGTCCAGGAAAAAGTTTTTGGGTCGAACACTCCGAGTAGGACAAGGAGGCCTCCTCTACAAGGGCAGACCCCCAACACATACAATTTGTCATTCAGTACAGCCCCCGCTAAGCGTTTCGTGCAGAGGTTAAAATTTTCAGTCGCAGGGAGTGGCGCGATAGAGAGCCACGTGTCGCGCTCCAAGTCATAGACTTCTGCAGAATTCAGAGAGTCCCCATCTGCCGAAATTCCTCCAACAATGTAAATTTTTTGGCCGATCAATCCGCTTGCAAAGTATGTGCGCGAACCCGCCTTCATCGGAGCAGCCTCTCTCCAGCGAGAAGTGTGCAGGTTGTAGCGCCACACTCCTCCCGCTACAGTCGTCTGCTCGCTCTCTTCAAACTCTCTCCTTCTCTGCACCTCCCGATACGCGTACCCTTCAACTTTATCCCCCTCGCCTTTCCAACCGTTCTCCTCGCGACACGTGTCACTACTTCCACCCCCCCCCACCTCCAAAAAATAGGAAAAAGAAGCAGCCATGTGCTGCATGCTCGCCGAGTAAGCTTTGCAAGACATGGTTTGCAACCCCCCTATAAGAATTAGCTCATGATTTGCTGCTAAGAGCTCGAATCCATGGAGGGGGGTGTCCTCAAGAGCGCCATGCTCAAGAGGAGCGCGAGTAAGATAGGGGAGATCACCTGCATAGAACCATTTTGATTCAGTTATACTGAGAGCCAACAGTTTCTGCTTCCCCATGGACTTCCCCACTATGTAGACCCACTCCTCCGACGTCCCGACCTCCTTCCTGAGGGAAGCGAGCTCCGCGCTGTCCATAGCTGCGCGCCATTTTCGGGCCACAGCGCGGAGGGGAGGGCGGGAGGAGCGAGGGAGGAGAGAGAGCACGTGGAGGGCGAGATCGTGCGGGAGGGAGGGGAGGGGGGGCTCAGAGGGGGTGCATGGGCGGGGCATTGGGAAGAGAGAGAAAGAGAGGGAGGGGGGACGACAGAGAGGGAGGGTCACGCACGCCCCCTTATAAATAGAGGGAGAGAGAGAGAGAGCGCGAGAGAAAGGAGAGAGTGGGCCGCGCACGCTCCAGAGAGAGAGAGAGAGAGAGAGAGAGAGAAAATGAGAGGAAAAAGGCGGCGGGAGTTGACGGCCGGTTTTGGAGTTGGCGACGACATCGGGACGCGGACACGCTGGCGCCGGTCTAGATTGTGCTGACGTGGACCAGCCAGAATCCAAGTCAAGATTCCACATGGCAGCGTCATTTGCAGTCTTAGACCCTACCAATCAGGTTACGCCACGTCATCCACAAGTTTAGATTCTGATTCTGATTGGACGGGGCTGCAAGATTTTTTGGTGGAGTTCCGTGATTGGTGGATTCAGATTGCGTTGACTTGTCGTCAGCGCTGACATGTTCTCTCTGTCGTCTTGCGCAGGCAATCCATGCAAGGGGAAAATGGTGCGCGTTTAGTCCCAGTTTCAGTTCCAGTCGTGACATGGAAACTGTTCAGCGGCATTTGTTGCAGGGGCTCTACCATGGGCCTCATGTCCATGCACTGTACAATGTTGCAAGGGCTGCATGAGGAGGAGAGGAGGGAAACAAAGCGATTGGACAAAACAAACGGCTCTTCTGCCAAGAATGTTGACATCCCCGAGCAGCAAACATGCCTCTCATAACTACGCTCTGCCTGCCTGTGTCTACAAACAGTTCATGAGCAAGCGGGATAATGGCATGCGTCAAAAACGTCCTTACAACATGGGGGGCATGCCTCCGATATGCGGAGCCCCAAGAACCCTAAAAAATACAAGCGAAAGATATATGTATGCCTGCATGTATGTATGCCTGCATGTACGTATGCATGCATGTTGCATGCATGCATGTATGTATGCATGTATGTGTGTATGTCGACTTCGTCTTCATGTACACCATCATCCTCACGCGATGCGCGTCTTGATCCCGAGTCGGTGCATTTGGATTCGCAGCGGCTGCTCGTCGATGGGGATTCGCCGCGGGAAGTCGAGTGTGGCCGCAGCGCGAATGTCGGTGTGCCTACCCACGCGCCACACGCGCTCGTCGAATTCGATCCCTGCGATGCGATCCGCGCACAACAGAAATCAAAAGTTAAACTAAACCAATTAAGAAAGTGGAATCGTTCCGAGGGTCCTAAGCTTTATGGGTTGTGCTTCTATCCATAGGAGAGAGGTGAAAGTTGAACACCTCCGGGGGTGAGGTGGATTCCGGTCCCAACGGGGTGAAAGAGGTTGATGAGGATACGTGCACCACTATCGCCATCCCATATCCGCCCAAGTCTCACTAGGGGCACCCTGCAGAGAGTGAGACTCCATTCCATGAACCCAACAACAAGACATCCGAGAAGTCTGCCTGCAATGAGTTTTAGGGAAAAAAAACAAACGATTGTTGTGATCGAATATTAGCTGCAGCAGCCTGGAAACCAACAAACATACTTTGAAATTTGAAGGATTCGTTTTTTTTTGAAGTTTGACAAGCTGACCTGCAGCGCAGGTCCACCGACATGCTGGAGATGCCCAGCGCCCACTTCCCCTTTATCTCGATTTCCGGCAGAGGGAGAACGTGCAGGGACACGTTCTGTGTGCTCACTCTCAGTCGCGGTTGCAGCTCGCTCTGATCCATGTCGAAATTGGCCCCCACTGCAGGAGGGGAGAGAGAGGAGGAGAAAAGGAAGGAAATGGAGGGGAAAGGAGGGGGGGAGAAAGGAAATGGAGGGGGGATGGGGGAGGGGGGAAGGAAGGAAATGGAGGGGGGA
>CM074810.1:754289-776954 GCA_037447605.1 Zygnema circumcarinatum
CTTCCCTCCCCTCCCCTCCCCTCCTCGTTTTCTGGACATTCCACCCCCCTCGTTTTCTCCTTTTCACTATTGACTTCCAACAATGTGCGAAAAGCGCAAAAGCGCAGCCTTAAACGCAGTTGCAAAGGTCACCAATGTTGGGCAGTTACTCTCTGTTTTCAGGTTTAGGATGCCGATCTTGATGTGAACTCCTTCGTGCTTGTAGTGCTCGGTGATGACTTGTACGAGCTCATCGCGGGTCTCATACTCAGTTGGTAGCATTTTTATGGACATTGCAAACCGAGAAGAGGAGAGACGAGGAGGGGAGGGGAGGGGAGGGGAGCGGGCGGGAGGGGAGGCCCGAGGAGGACAGGGCAAGGGAGGGGAGGGGAGGGGAGGGGAGGGGCGGGAAAAAGATTTTTTCCCGAAATATTCAAAACTTGGTAGCAAGTCATAGCATACATTTCCGTGCAGAAATTTGCGCGGGAGCCTGCACGTCAACATTGAGCAGTGCTAATGGCAGGGTCAGCATGACGAAGGTTTTCTCACTGCATTCTTTGGACGAGACTTAGTGGGCGGTCCTGAACCCTTCTCATTCCCGTGAGAGGCGACTCCCCACTGTAAGCAGGAGCAGTAGAGCAGGAGAAGGAGGAGAGCCTGCAGCATGAGAGCCTGCTCTCACCTGCTCCTCCTTCAAGCAAAGCATCATGCCCACTCTCCCTATCACCGCTTCTAGAACCATCGGAGAAAGAGCTCGAGGTGGATGATTTGCTGGAGCCGCTGAATAAAGAATTGCAAACAGCCGAGTATATTCAGCATAGCGCTGCGTTCGATAAAAGAATACTTTTGGACGTTCAAGAGAATCATCCAGCAAAAGGTGTTTGCAGGTTGAAACGAGGGACCGGAAAGCAGTGCACTCACCTTTCTTTCGGAGAGGCTTTGTTTTCTGGAAGAGCGTTATCAAGGCACTTTTCACTTTTTGTATAAGCGTGGCTCCATGCCTGGAAGAGATTCCTTATTGCATGTTAGTTCCCGTACGAAAATTACTGTCACGTATCTTGAATCCTGTTTTCTTTTTTTTTTTTTTTCGCTTGCCACTGACCGTCCGAGGCGGCACTGCCTTCTGTCCTACGTGGCAAGCGCTGGCGAACAACAAAGGGATGGGATGGCAATCAGAACGCAGAACGAAAAAGAAGTGGCATAAAGTGGCCTCACGCATGGCGATGATGCCATCAAATGTACATGGACAACATCAGCATCATGGAGAACCACGAGGAACTGGTCGCAAAGGAAGAAGGGCGTGTTGTAGAATTCATGGATGGATGGAATCAAGCTCGAGCTGCCGCGCCAATGTTGGCGGTCCACGTGGTCAAACCCTCAACATTGGTCTGAACATGTCAATGTCAATGTCAATGTCAATGTCAATGTCAATGTCAATGTCAATGTCAATGTCAATGTCAATGTCAATGTCAATGTCAATGTCAATGTCAATGTCAATGTCAATGTCAATGTCAATGTCAATGTCAATGTCAATGTCAATGTCAATGTCAATGTCAATGTCAATGTCAATGTCAATGTCAATGTCAATGTCAATGTCAATGTCAATGTCAATGTCAATGTCAATGTCAATGTCAATGTCAATGTCAATGTCAATGTCAATGTCAATGTCAATGTCAATGTCAATGTCAATGTCAATGTCAATGTCAATGTCAAGTTTGTCCATTCGAGAAAACCAACAACGCCCAACTTTGAGACTTGTTGCGCCGCTTCTTACCACCCCCCTGCTTCCATTTTCATGCCATGACCTGCATCTCCACTTTTGACTGGTGAAGGCGATTTCTGCGACGGGATCCTCCACCGTGAACTGCATGGAACGGCCACTTTGACCTCATCGTCGCGAGGGGAACAAACCACGATCTATGGGGTCCGTGGATATGTTAGTGGTGGCATATAACAGACTTGGTTAGACTAGTGGCTTGGCTGAAGGTGGCTGAAATGTACGCTCACGAAAGCCGTTTCTTACCATTCATGGGTAGTCCGTTGTTGTGACAAACATAGAACATGCCTTATTGGAAATTACCGTTTATGCCATTACAAGTTGTTGGTTTGAGTTGGAGTATGAAATGAAGTGTTGGGAGAAGACATTTTGAGAGGGAGAAGAGAGGAGAGAGGGGAGACAGGAGAGGAGAGAGTGAGGAGAGAGCGCAAGCAATAACTACAACAAACATCCGGAAGGTTAAGAAAAAATTAAAAACCATGTCAAGTTGTGCACATGGGCACAGATGCATGTTCTCAAAGGATGACGGCTCAAGCCTCACTCTCGCACTTCTCTCGCTATTCCCTATCCCTACACTCGCCGTCATCCTAACGAGAATATGACCTGAATTATGCATGCAAGCACGGAAGTGGAAAAGCTTCCTCTCCTCTCTGCCTTTACAAACTACGTTTTCCCTTTCTGAAGCTGCCGAGTCACTGCATCTAAAAGCCTATCTATCTCTTCTCCTATCCAACCGAGCCGCTTAAGAAAACAGGTCCGTAGCCACATATTCACACGCTTCCAAAGAAGACTTCAGCAGAACTTTTCAAAAACGAACACCTTGCATCCTCTCCCTCCCTCCCTCCCTCTCCCTTCCCTCCTGTACTTCACATTATCTCTCTTCACTGAGAAGATATTTTTGGTGTTCTTGGGGTGGTAGGCATAGCAGTGGGAGATGAAGCCGGAGCTCGAGGTCGAGGGCGGAAGGATCGAACTCTTGACCTCACCTTAGAACGAACATGGAGACATGTCCAACTAGCTCTACCCATGTGCACATAATCTCCAAAACTATCAAAAGAATCTTCCCACGCACTCGACCCCACATCAATAGGAAGTCCCAACTTCAAGTGTAAGCGAGGCAGCCCGCAGCCCTGCATGACTTGGTTTGAGTCTTTCTGAGTTCCCTTACTATGGATAAGAGTAGAAATATCGTGTTTCCAGTGCTGCGAAAGAACACCCTTCTTTGCCTCAACGATGATCTTTCCGCTCGTAGAATTTTCATGATCGTTCCCTATCTGCTCCGGAGAGGATGCTCCGGTAGAGAGAGGCACTACCACTCTCCGTGGGAGAGTGAGGTGAGGGAGGTTCAGACATGTCTCCATGAACCGCTCCGTCTGCGTCTGCTTCTCGGACGAATGAGATCGTTTGGGAGCTTCTATAGGTTCCTTTTTCTGCCATTCTTCACTCGCTTCGTGCTTTTGCAGCTCCTTTACTTGATTGTACAGCATCTCTTCGAAGATATCCGTCACTTCTGAAGGTGCAGTTTCTGAATCTACCTGCTCCGCAACCTCCTCATTTTCTGCACTAACATCATCAACAAGAGGCTTCGCGATATCGTCTGCTTCCGGACGTCTATCTCCTGTTACCTCATTTCCAGGTGTAATACCTGCATCCCCTGCACCTGCAACACTATTCCTGACATCATCGACAGATACGGTTTCCAACGTCACCGATGTAGAGACTGAGTCATCTCCGCCTCCCACTCCCACTCCCACTTTCTCTCCCACCTCATCTCCAGCCCCAGAAACCGCACTTCCATTCGCTTCCGCAGCCTCCATAGCAAAAGTCTGCATCAAATCAGCACATTGCAGTGACACGCTCAGAACTCGCCCAAAATAACCATCCAAAACACCCACCTCCACTTTCTCCAGACCAAAGAAACTGCTTGAAACCCACTTCAACTTTCATTCACCCTAATAAATAAAGCGCTTACCTCATTACGAAGCCGCATCCATTCCGTTCTAAGAGCCCCTCTCGGGCGCTCTTCAATCCATGACTTCTTCCTCCTCACACCATGAGACGAGGTCTTCCGCCTCCATCCCTCTCCCCTCCTCTCCATTAACTCCTCCTCCATCAACCCCCCCATCCGAATACCTTCTGTCATACATCTCCTATACGCCCTTGACATGAACTCGTCCTCATCTCCATCCATCCGTCCCTCTCCCTCTCCCTCACCCTCCCCCTCTCCCTCTTCTTCTCCCTCTCCCTCTCCCTCACCCTCTCTCTCTCCTTCTCCCTCTCCATTTCTCCCTGAAGCCAAATCCCCTTCCTTTAACTGAACCTCGCGCCTAAATCTACTCCCAATTCCGGGACTCTCGCCCACCTCCCGCTCCTCCGCCTTCGTTTCCTCCCTGCCCCGGAAAACCCAACCCATATTTTTCCTAGGAATCGCCTCATTTCCTAGCTGTAATCGCCCATACGGGTTCACCACAGGCTGCTCTAGCCCCAACCCATAGTCCATACAATCCGCTAACGATTTGATGGACGATCTTGGACCCAATTCACCCTCCTGTCCTCCTCCCCCGCTCCCACATTCGGCCCTCCCTGCATATAACCCCGCTCTCGCACACCGCTGCTCCCGCGACATGCCCACCCATTGCATCCGTAACCGCCCCATCCCTCCCTCTCTCGCCCCATCTCCCTCTCGCTCCATATCCTCTCCCATCCCACCCACACTGCCACGTGTCGCAAACTCCTCCTCTGACCCCGACTCGTCGCTGGAGACCGCTGCACTCGACTCCCCGAGAGCCGTCGGCGGCCATGGCCGCCCCGCGGGAGCAGAAGAGAGAGAAAGGGAGGGAGCGTGAGAGAGAGGGAGAGAGCCCTCTCCTCCTCTGCGAGGAACAGGAGGGGCCCCTGCCCCTCTCCTCCTCTTCTGCTTCGACGCAGTCCAAACGCTGCTCACTGCAGCCCCGTCCGTACGTTCCCTAGACCCTTCCGAGCCAGGGGAACTGCCAGCTGGCGCGCTTGTATTGGGCTGCTGCTGACGCAGCGCAGACCCAAGAGGCCACGTGGCAGGCTGCCGCGCCGCCGCGCGGCTCCCCCTCCGTAGCTTCCTGCCTCCCTGCTGGGCCTCCCCTGAGGAGCCATGGCTCCGCCTGAAGCCGAGCCACGCGAAGCGGCTCTGGGAGGAGGACGCGCCTCCCTCTTCGCAGTGGTTCCCGTAAAGGTCCCGCGCGGATCCATGGCTGCCGCCTTCGTGGGGCTCAGGGTGATCCGCCTCCTTCCCGCCATTCCCGGCCATGGCTTCCATGGCGGAGGAGGAGGAGGCGGCGGGGGCGGGCGGCGCCGAGCGCGTGCTGTGCTCGGGACTGCCCCCGTCGGGCGACCACGCGGCGTAGGAGGAGGGCAGGTCCAGCGGGAGGCTGCGCGTCGTGTGGTACCGCTCCAACCGCTTGCCTCGCTCCTTCCCGCCTCTCTCCCGCTCTCTGTGCGCCCCGCCCATGGCCTAACCCTAATTCTGTCCCCGTCTTGCTCCTGACTCCCTTCCGCCCCTCGGCGTTCTGTCTCCTATCTTTGGGTCCTCCCTCTCCCCCTCCCTCTCTTCCTCTCCCTCTCCCTCTCCCTCTCCCTCTCCCTCTCCCTCTCCCTCTCCCTCTCCCTCTCCCTCCCTCTCCCTCCCTCCCCCCCCCCGCCCTCTCTCCTCACGCCACGTGTGCCGCCTCGCCAGACGGCGCCGCTCCCTCCCTGCGGCGCCAGTTGGCCCCCGTCCGTCCGTACACCCCAAGGCTCCCCGTACATCCACGGCCATCCAGCTGGCGCCAGAAAGGCATTCGTACGACTGTACGAACCCGCGATCCGGGCACCGACACTCCAGCTGGCATACCGAGCCGATTGGCGGATCCAGCGGACGCCCGGATCGGGCCTGGATCTGGGACGCAACGCAACGTGACGTGACAGTTGACCGCTTTGACCTGCGTTGACAGGTCCGCCCCCCCGAATAGCGCGGAGGTGAAAAGGAAGCAAGGATCAATATTGGAAATTATTTATAGTTATGTCCGTACATGAATCAGATGAAAAAAATACGCTTCACCAATTGGATGTCGACAAGTGGCATTTAGAATAAAAATTGCGAGAGTGACCGTATTGTGGATCAAGGTTTTTCAATTTTTGCCCGTCAGTCGGTCAGCCGCCTACCGCGGCGTCCGCCCGCCGGTCGTCGCCGGCCAAACCGGCCGGTTTCCTGACGGCCGGCACTTCCGCCGGCCGCCCGCCGAAGGCGCCGCCGTACGGTCCCACTCCGTGAACCTGCCTAGCGCCGCTTGACAGCCCGGATGGCCCTACGCGACAAACCGTACTGTCACTCGCACGTGCCGCCAGCCAATCGACGTCAAGGACCGTTGCCGCATTCAAAATTTTAGCCACATGGCGGCATTTCATTGGATTAACTTTGAAGAGTACGGACGGAGTGGATCTCGAGGCGACAGTCGGCAGTTTGGCCCGGCCCTCCGATTGGCGCCAGCTGGCAGGGTGGCGGGGCGCGGGGGCAAGAATAATACGACAAATGTGAGGTACACGTGGCGAACGATTTGACATTCAGCACGTGACTCCGCACGTGCGGGGAGGCACCGTATGGCGGATGCGACAAAATTGGGCGTAGCTCTCGAGGGCGTCAACGGTTCGGAGTCGCAAAACTGGACACGTGGCAAATGCCGATCGCGTCGCGACGTACGGACGGTTTGTGGGTTTGCGGGTTTGCAAGTTGTTTTTGGATTGTAGTGGGTTTTGGTTTTACGCGGGTTTGGAGGCATGTGCGCATGCTCTCATGAGTGCCCGTTTGTTTGTTTGGGTGGAGACAGTCGAGGAATGGGGCCATGCATGGGGAACATGCATGCATCAATGCATGTGATGATGGTGGGTGGGCTCACTGCATGCATGGACATGCATAATATGGACATGGACATGGACATGCATAGTCATGGACTTATCACGAAAACATGAAGGATGCAATGCCATGGAGTGAAATCTCAAGAGAGAGGCGCCGTCGTGGTCATGTTGGTCATGTTTGGACCAATATTCATTACTCCAAAAGGGAAACATTGAACAGCCGAACCGAATGGTCCGCGCTGCATGAAGCCAACTGATACCTTGTGCCCTCCCACCCCTCTCCACCATTTTCTCGCTTACAAAGGCCTTCAAGAGGAGGCCCAATTCTCCACCTAAGCCTATGCACTGCTGCCACGTGGCATGCAAAGCTATCCACAGCTCCAACCAAACGCATTTCAACAGTCACGTCTCTCTCGCATCTCTCTCCCACATCCTCACCTCTCTCCCTCTTTCCCTCTCCCTCCTTTCCCAATTCACCCCCTCCTCTCCCTTCGCTGCTACCCCTCCCCTCCTGCTCTGAGCTTCCATGAACATCGAGTCTCCTGTTGCCATCCACCGACACTCCCAACATGAACTCTCCGTCGTCTCTATGTGCATCTCCGTCTTCGACATATTCCGTTCCCTCATCCGTACACATTTCCACCCTTTCCATCATGGTAACAACCCTCTCATCCACCCTCGCCTGCCAAATCTCAATGGCCCCATCCTCCATTCCCACCGCCAAAAGGTGCGTGTCGGTGGAAGGCGACCACGCGACAGCTGTCACACTACTTCGGAATGACAACGTTGAGCACAACCTGACGTCAGCACCACCGTCACCGTTCAAGCAAACCTGCCAAACTTTCACCTGCTCAAAAAAAAAGCACAAAACGTTTCACGAATCAGAGATTGGTTTCGGATCCATATACTGATGATATACATAACAGTACAGTACTCTAATTGCGTTGCAAAATTTTGCTGGCCTCACCGTCTTGTCACGTGATCCGGTGGCGAAGATCTTGCCACGTGGCGCCCAGCTGGCGGCCCACACGATACGCTTGTGCGCCTCCATCCTCACAGCGAGCGAATAGGACGGCACTCGCCCTGCATGCATGAACATCAATGACAATGGAACACCCTAATTTTCTCCATTGAAATGAAATCTCATGCACATGCAGAATACCAAACGGTGAGGTCACATGCACATGCAGATGCAATGCAAGGATGCGTGACGCGTGTCACAGGGGCTGCTCACCGTCTTCGTGACAAGTCTGCCTCTGCCAGAGCGACAAGTGGCGGTCGCGGGAGACTGTGAGGAGGAAGGCGTCATCTGGGGAAAACTCCATCTGAGTCACAGTCAGCGTGTGGGACCGCAGCTGAGCTGTCGGGTGCCACGTGGCAGTGTCCCAAAGCCACACGTCAGCAACAGATGCTGCCTGTGCCTGCACAGCGATGCCACGCAAAACGAAGGCATCAATCAGCCGTGTGAGCACAGTGCAATGTGAGGGGAAGTTTCCATGGAGGGCCCGTTCGATGACATTGGCCAATCTGGGGCTGCCACCTGTGCATAATTGCTGAGGTGGAGAGCTGTGATTGCACAGGGCATCCACGGTGGCATTTCAGCCTAAACTTATTCCGCGACCCGACCACTTCCCAGAACAATGTCGGCTGCATGCATGCCTTGCCTCGAACGGCGGCCACGTGCGATGTCTATGCGCCCAACAGAACCGAACGGCGGCGCCAGCAGCAGCACGGGATACCTCTCCACAGTTCCGTAGAACTGCGAACGGGTTTCCAACAGCGAACGGGCTACGATCCTTGGGCCGTACGGCGGAGTCCCAAGCCGCCCACCGATACCCGCCAGATCTCCTCCGGTCCGTAACATTGCGCCGTACCGTACGGTACGGATCACAATACGGAAGTCCCATAGTAAGTCGACACGTGGCACGTTCCGCCGCCGCGCGTCGCTAAATTCCGGCAATGCGGCACCGCCAGCTGGCCGCCCACAGCCAGCTGGCGGCGCTAGGAGCCAAGTGTCACGGAACGGCGGTGCCGTACACGCCACGTACTACGGACAAAACAACCTCGGACCGTAATTACTGTTACAAAAGACGACAAAATTGACATTGGCGTTGACAAACCTTCCAAACGTTTCCAAAATCCAAGAGGAAATCCAAGCTTTGAAATGCATCTAGACCGTTCAAAATTCGGCATTTTGAAGATCGACGGCCAGGGTCCGCCACGTGGCAAAAAAAATGACGACGTCCCTAAAACTGGGACTGTACGGATCTGCCACATGGCGGACTGACAGCCGTTGCTCGGAGCAACCATTGACAAGATTTTAGCGTCGCAGATACGACAAACGAACGTCGTCCCAAACACGTCCCTTGTCCCTTGTCTTCCTCGGCACCGACATCCGTACGGACCATCGGGCCAAAAATAGCGGGTTTCAAATTCAATTACCAGAAACCTAGAAACGTATTTTCAATTTTAGACCCTTTCAGTTGCCAGCCAAACGACGAGTTGCCAACCAGAAACCACAAACCGAAAACTGGAAACCACAAAGTGAAAACCACAAACCACAAACCACAAACCCGGTTTGTCTGCCCGCCCGGCCGCCCACCTTGCTGGCAGTTGCGAGGAGCCGCCCCCCACGAGCGGGCGCCGCGGCCCAGAGCTCGTTCCCGTGTCCGTACAGTTTGTGCGCCTCCGGCCAAAGCGTGCTCTGCGCGAGGGCCTCCTCCAGGGGAGGCGAGGAGAGGGCGCGGGGAGGTGGGGCCGCCGCCTCCATGCCGTCAGTTAGGGCGGGGCCCGTTGCAACAGGGTCAACGGCCGACTGCTGCATGGAGCCTGGACCCATCGAGGGACCACGCTGTCAGTGGGTTGACAACAACCACAACAACAACAACAACGGCTATATTTTCTAGTGTTGGGTTTCACATTAGACCAAGTTTCTGTGTTGAAATTTCATCACTGTTCAAATTCGACCCACAAGTGAGTGAGCACACCCCTCACCAGTAGTGGCGTAAATCGGCTTCTGCGACAGCCCAAGCGCCGACATGTTGGCTCCGAGAATCTCAACAACGGGCGACCCGCCGTCGATCCCCAACGGAACGGCCGCTTTTCCGTCACATGTGAACGCAAGCGTTTCCAGAAAGGTCGACGGCGCCTCGAAGACACGTGCCACTTTCTCCTCCGCCCCGCTGACGCAGCGGTGGGGCCCACCGCCGCGCAAAAATGCCACGCAGTTAATGTCGTGGCCGTGCACTTGCGGCCGCGCGATTTCATGCCACGATGGAGGGAGAGCTGCTGACGTGGACGACGTCTCCTTCCAATCCCAACACGCGATGACACGTGTCGTCTGCAGAGCAGAGCAGAGCAGGAGAGACGAGGGAGAAACAGAAGCAGCAGGCACATTTTTTCAGCACTGATTTTTCAAACCAGTTGAAGGCTGGCTAATACTTCAAAAAATTGCTAACCTTCAAGAGGCGGCCCACTGTCATGTCTAAAAACCCTAAAAACCCTAAAACCCTAGACCCTCAGGGTGGAGAAGAGCCTGCCCCAAATGCAAAAAACCATGACATCGTTTCTTCCAAACCCTAAAACATGAAAGTTTCCCTTCAAATCCTCACCTGATCGTGGCTCCCACTCAGTAAAAAGTGTCCCGTTTTGTCCCAATCCACATCCGTAACTGCTCCGCTGTGCCCCGACGGAACGGTGGCCGGTCTCCACTCACAGCTGAATTCTCCCTCTTCCTCCGTCGCCACAAACCGCCACATGTGCAGCGATCCTCCGTATCCGTTAGCAAGGATCGCATCTCCCAACGGACTCCAAACTCCGCCATAGAACCCGAGAGAGGTATGAACGAGCTCTCCCACACTGACCTCATTCACCCAAAGCCCTGACTTCTCGGCTCGCCAAATCATCATAGATCGGTCCATGGATGCTGACAGTAAGCACATAGGCTGCCTGAGACCTCCTCCCACCTCCCTCCCTCCCTCTCCCTCTCCTGCTTCTGCAGCTAGTAAAGGAGGGTGCCACCTCACTGACAATGCCCAGTCTTCATGACCAACCAGCAGCGACTCTAGCGATGTTTGCCAGACCTGACCCCCCACCCTAAATTTCGCCCCTTTCGAATACAAATCAAGTTTTGGCTCCGTTCTGAAAGGCTCAGTGGCCACTTCCCCACCCCCCCCTTCCTGCAAGTGAAGCTTCCAGATTCGAATGTTCCGATCCTGGGAAGCAGAAGCTACGAAGAGCTTGGCCCCATTGGTCACATTATCGCCGCTTTCAAGGTTTGAAGTCAAATTCGTTTCATCGGATACGTCCGGAAGAAGGAGGGCGGAGCAATCCAGGGACCGAATCCAGTCCTGATGCCCTTTCAGCACGCACGCTTTCACAAACTGAAAAGCCCAAAAACCCATGAAAAAAAAGCGGTGGAAACAAAGAAAAAAAACACTCAATTTCAGATCTCGGAAGATTGAATCGAAATGTGTAGAAATTTCGGGATGTAATGTAATGTAGGGATTGGATGAGAGAGAATGGCTGGCAACGGACCGAAGAAGTGGGTGATGCAGCGGTGTATAGATGCACAGCGCTGTCCAGACCTCCCAGGGCAAGGAGCATGGCAGGCTGGGAAGCTTCCGGGGAGCTTCCCTCCCAAGGTCCCAATGGAGCCATAGCTGCCGCCTGCATGCAGTACGAGCCAACAGGAAGGCTCTGCTGCAGCTTTGCTTCATACTGCCCTGCTTCACCAAGAGAGAGACAGAGAGAGAGAGAGAGAGAGAGAGAGAGAGAAAGAGTGGGATTGAAAGTGATGGGAAGGCAAGCCGTAGGAAAGCCGTGAAAACAGAATCAGAGTATGATGAAACAGGACTGGGATTCGTTCCCTTTTTCAGAGTCCACAAAACCGTGATGTGAGTGGCAAGAATGGAGGCGGCACCTTCTGCGGCAGGCGGCATCTGCACCGTCCATAGACCCACTGTGCCATCCGCAGAACACGTGGCAACAAGTCCGGAACGGAACGGCAGGAGACATGTAGCGATGCAGAGAATGGCCCGTGCATGTGCGGATGGCAAGTGCACAGCTCGCGACCACTGCAGGAGACGGAAAACAACCATGTGAGAATGAGCTTGGTTAAAGTCAGAAAATAAAGAATGCGAAGAGTAGAGGGGGAGAGAGGGGACAGGGAGACAGAGAGAGAGAGAGAGAGAGAGAGAACACAGGGATAAGCCGCAGGATGCACCTTCCCGGAAGCTGCAAGAGACCACACAATCAGGCCTCCATCTGCGCTGCCGGAAAGCAGCACATCTTCAATAGGTTCAGTTAATCCTGGCACATGAACAACAGAAAAGCATTAAAATTACAAGCATTGACAAGTTTCCTTTCCTCTCCAAAGCGTGTCAGTTGGACCTCTCGTGCAGTTATCCGCCGCTTTTTACCAAACTCTTGAACTTATAGGAGCATATTCTCAGCACATAAAACTCAGAAAGTAAGCCAAATAGAAGCTGACAGTTGGCACCTTCTGCGAGATTTTGATGTCGAGGTAGCCACTCCACACAGTTGACGCGATCTCCATGACCGGGAAGGGTAGCGACTATGCGAGCAGTCTGCGCAGAAATTAACTAGTTTAAAATTTTTGCTATATTTTTATTTGTGACTAATTTGTTGGCTAAGCAAAAAACATGTACAAGCCAACGAAAAAACCGAGCATGCCCAATTTATGGTTCTTACTAATTAAGTAAAAGCTTGTTGTCAAGGAGTTTAGTCAATAAAGAGGGCTGGAAATATTCAACAACGTTTATCGATATGTAAGAGGTTGATAGGGTTTCCATTGCCATTTGGCCAACAATTCATCCGTGACTAACCATGAAAATGGATGAGGAAATTTGTAATGTCATGAGAAACCCATTTAAAGGGCGTTAAGAATGAATAATAAAAAAAAAAATGAATGCAAATGCGTTAAGCTCACATTAGGGTCACATATTGCGACGAAATTGTGAGCTGCGAAAGCAACAAAATTGGAGCGGCCCCATGCAGCCGCATGCACGATGCGATTGCATCCCACTCCGACGTATGCAGGTTCCACAGAAACCCTAACGCCGCCGGCCTCTATTGGAGCGCCCATGGCGGCGCTGCCTGTGGATGATAGTGAGCGCTTAAACTCCTGATGAATGCAGATATGAGCCGATGCCTGACAGCCTGCTCCCTCCTAAAGCCGCAAGGAAACCCTAACCCTAACCCTAACCCTAATCCTAATTCTGAGGCTGGCTTCCATGGAGCTCTAAACTTCAGCCCTAAAACTAACCCTACTCCTAACCCTAACCCTAATCCTGAGACTGGCTTCCATGGAGCTCTACAGCCCTAACCCTAACCCTAATCTTCACCGGACGCACTTTCAAGCAGGCGGTCCATGTGAGCCGTCACATGCCGTATATCGCAGTTACGTTTTTTGACTGCAACTGTAACTGTCATGTGAACGTAACACAACGATCATTCCAAACTTCAATCTCTCCTCGTGTGAACGGGAAAAGACTCATATCGGATTCGGTATCAATATTATATCGAAGTATATCGTGCATCGGATATCTGCTGGTCAACGAAAGTCAACAAAAGAGGACCTCCGGGAATCTCGTAACCGATTTCGTACCCAGTCCTGCGTTACGGGAACATATTTTGTCGGGAAGGGCAGATATGACAACTGTACATTTTTGTCTTTTGCGCCATGTCTACAAAACAGACCAAATCTGATTCGTTTGACAGCCTGGCAGTCAGATAACTTCCGCTGAAAATACCAGGACTTTTTATCGTCTAGTGACGTCGGATATTCTGCACCGAATCTGATTTCAAATCTGAAGTTTATCCAATCATTTAAACCTTGTCTTTTCAAACCACCAAATCTGCATTACCAATCGGACACAAGCCTCAAAAAGCGCTTTCAAAAACGACAAATCCCTCTGATGCCCCCAGCATCACGGTTTGACCACGATCCTTTCGTACAACTGTTCGTACATGCAAATCCGTACGCCCTGCCCCGCCCGCCCGGAAGGGTCCAGGCCCGTTCCCTATAAACACCCGCGGGCCGCCGGAGGCTCACCAGGTCCGGGCTTTAGCAGGCGGGGTTCAGAAGTCGCCGGGCTTAGGGAGCCTCGCTTCAAGAGAGGGAGAGAGAGAGCCTCGCTTCGAGAAAGAGAGAGAGAGAGAGAAAGAGAAAGGGAAAGAGAGAGAGGATGTGGGCGGCGAAGGAGAGGACGAAGGGCCGCTCTTGGGACGACGGGCAGGGCGCCACGTGGCACCCTGCCGGGAAGCCAACGATGCGACAGGTGGCGCCCGGCCCGCTCGTGCGGACGCAGTCGCTGGACATGGAGCGGAGCCATGGACCGCCCGCGACGGAGACGGAGCCCTTCGACTTGGCGCACTTCCGGCGGCGGCTGGCGGCCGTGCGGAAGGGCGGGGGGCTGAACGCGGGGTCTCCCTTGCGGCCGCGGGGACAGCTGCCGGCAAACGGGGCGAGGGATTGGAGGACGGAGGAGGCCATGGATAAGGAAGGGAGGGAGAGGGAGAGGGAGAAGGGTTTCGGGCTTAAGACGCATCGTCTTCGAAACGTTTCCTATGATAGCCATACGCCAAGTTTGGAGAAAGCGGGAGGTGCGCAGCAAGGCGGTCCTTTCAGAGGTCCAGTGAAAGGAGAGCAGGAAAAATCAAAAGTCGGCGCCATGCAGAAGCATGCGCAGCAGCCGAATCCTACGACGGAACATCCAAGTCCGAGACTGCGGCGGGAGACGTCAAGATTTGTCGTCCTCTTCGCAAGGAGTTGGGAGGCGAAGGTCGAATCGGCCTCCTCCAAAAACTAGCAATTCAATCATAATTCTTTCAGTAACGATGCCGAACGATTTTTTGGCGATGTATGATGGCTGTATGTGCTGTGCAAGTGCTGAAGTAGCTTAGGATTCTTTTCAATGGCAAGCACTTTAGGATTGGATTTATTTTTTGCTAGTGTTCAAAAGCTATTCAAAAATATTTTGATACTTAGGTTCGTAACCTTTTTTGGTGTGAAGGATGTCCAATAATACTTGTTCAGTAGCAGCATAGGGCTCACTCAATACTTAGCCATTGAGTAGACTACTTGACAAAGTACCTATGTAAATTGTCAGGTTTACTGTATCGTTCGCTTGCCAAATTCGGGCTGTTTTCAGGAAGACCGGTTCAGCAGTTTACGGAGTCCTTCTGCTAAGCTTTGTATATTACGATTGTACTTTGGTAATTTAATATCCATTTTTTTAGTGTGAAATTTGTAATTGGACATGCTGTGTCCATTCAACCAGACTTCGTTTGCACTTTCTTTGCTGTGAACTGTTTGCTCATCACGCTTTACGGTTGTTGCGTACCTGTTATTATGCTGCCTCAGAGCCAAGCTTTTCTCAGCATTCCGCGAAAATTGCCCTTCTTTTTGCTGCTAAAGCATTGTCCTTCAATTTCTAAAGAATTTTCTTGTCTCGTTCGTTCAGATGACAGTGTATAAGCTTTGCCCATGTTGCGTGTGCAACATGGCGGCATTCACGACCTAGCATTAGCAATATGATTGTTCTTTAGGACCTTTGTGTTGAAGATGTCAATCAAAAAACATGAAAGGGCTGACAGACCAAGCCGTGTAGCAGTATAGCCTCAGAGGTCCTCATATTATTACAGGCTCAAATTTTGAAGTAAGTGGGAGTGGCTGCATTGGAAGTGACGGCCATTTTTCGAAGGGACGCAGCGTCTCCCCCCCATGGACAGTGAAACCGCTGCAATGGTTGGGACGATTCAACCATCGACAATGGTTGCCAACCGCCGATCCAATGGTTGGCGATCGATCACTCCCAAGGGCGGGGCCCCATCGCGCGTTTCGCCGCCGTGTGCCACGCGTTTTCATCGCCCATCGGGGAACGTTGCTGACACAACATCTACGTGGCATCCACGTTGGTGCCACGTGGACGCCACGAGTTTCAAAAATCTCTCCTCGGATTTAACTCAAAATTGACGTTAAAATAAGAAAACTTAAATTAAAATTAATATGTAATTATTTAAATTTATTGTTATTCAACAACATAACACAGATCTTCGGTAGTATAGTGGTAAGTATCCCCGCCTGTCACGCGGGAGACCCGGGTTCAATTCCCGGCCGGAGAGCTCTTTTTGGTGGGTTTTAGTCACTTTGAGCCTTTTTCCTTTTTCCATTCCTATGGGACCGCCCCCTGCAGAGGGGTATTTCGCAGAAGGGCTTTTGTGAAGGCAGTCACACTGCAGAGCTCTTTTCTTTCGTCCTTAGGTCCCCTTGTGACTTGTGAGCGGTTAAGAGTGGTTCTCGATGGTTGGCTTTGTCCATGCGCCTTTGATGGCATCGTCACTCGTTTTTTCTTGTCATCTTTTGTTTCTCTTAAAGAAGAAGAAAAATCGCAGCGCTGTGCAGCACTCAGCAGCTTCTTTCTTGGAGTCTGCCGACAAGACCTTTGCCTCGCTCCTGATTGGACAATGGATGCTCGTCTGGTAACGCAAGTACGGTACATTTTGGGGAAATTTTATGTTTTTTGAGAATTTGTTTGGGCAAAATTGTGGCGCCAATACGCGCTCTAGTGCGCGGTCGTCCTCTTCCTCCATACAAAGGTCGCCAGGATGCAACAACAACACTTAAGCTGCGGAGAACTCACAAGTTACACAAATTCGCTTCTCATAGAAAGGCAAAACGAAAAATTCGAAGTTCGGCATTGCATTCCAACGAATGGAGTTGGAACAAGTTGAATTCGCATCTTTCCTGAACCCTCGAATTCTCCAATTTCCGTAAAACATGACTACCCGGACTGACAACAAGCCCCAATCCTCTGGGTCATCTCTGACCTCCCCCACATCCCTCACAGATTTCGCAAAGAGGACAATACAAGGCACACATAGGACGACACGGGTCCTTCAAAAAAGGAAAAATCTACAAGCTTTTCAGTCAATTCTGCCCCAATTACAAGAGAGGGTGAGCGCAATGCCCTCCTGTGATAAGACCATGCAGCGAGCCCTGAAGCACGCTTATTATATCAACCCAAAGCCGGCTTATCTACTTATTATCACTACAACGCTTTAGCGTGATCCACGGAGCGGGCGAGGAGTTGCCGATCGTGACTGTGAAGGTGAGCATGAGGGGGCAGGAGGCAATGCTCGGGAGGATGCATTACTCATCCGGGGGGGAACAGTGGCCCGCACAACTGGTCGTCTCTTTGGCCGCGTGAAGGGATGCCCACATCTCATTTCAGTGCCACCCAGTGACAAAACAGTAGTCGTAGACTTTGATTCATGGAAGCCATTGAACTGAGTGGACGCATCAACTTTACAGCTTTGAAATCGAGGTGTTCCTTCTCCCCTTCCCGTGTATCGGAATCGCGACGACTTATTGGAATTGCTCTCTTGTTCATAAAGGTCCTCCACCCGCATCCTCCGCATTAGTGCGAATTCCTCCGCAATGTTCAGTTTTGGAGCAGTCGGCTGAGAGGGCTCCAACTTTCGCCCTCCCATATCTGGCTCAAAAGTAAGAGACCGCCTTAATTCCCCATATCCGTGCTCATATGAACCTCCCGTACTACTTGGGAGGTCGGCCTCCTCCTTGCTTATTCTCGTCGACGGAAGATCTACCTTCACCTGTTCGTCCTGCCTAACGTTCAGTTCTGAAGATAGGTCAATGCTCTCCCGCAGTCGGTGCTCACCTCCTAATCGTAGAGGAGGAAGACAACTGTACTCTGCACTCGACTGTAGCCATTTGAAACCTTTACTTGCCTTAGCTTCTTCCTCAACTACCCTCCCCTTCCGAACACTCTGCTGATTGGATTTTAGGGTTGAGGTCTGTTGCTCAATCTTGCTTGAGTGCTTCGACCTTACCTTCTGTACCGAAATGCCTCCTATCTTCCCTTTCCGGAGTCGCGGCTTATATTCGACCTCTCTAAAATGTTCAACCTCGACCTCAAGTGCTGGAGAAGCCATCACGTCTGCCCCAAACTCCCCATTTTCATGCAGGTTGGGAGACCTCCATTCTTCCGACGAAGGTAATCCTTCCCCCGCTTCCGCGCCGCCATGTTGTCGTTCACTGTCTTTAGTGCTGACATCATGCTCCACCTCCTTCGGTGGGAGTCTCCCTCCTCCCCGAGACAACCCCGCCCCTCCTGCCCCTGCTCTCGCCTGCCGCGTAGCGGACCATATCGTACGCTCCCCCCTAGACGCTGCCATATCTGAACCCTCAACAGACTTCCCCTCCGCAAACCCTACCATCTTCCTCCTTTCCACGCCGTTTCCCCCCCTGCTCACTCCTTCCCCGTTCACACCACAACTGCTGCAACTGCTCTGATCCGAGAGCTTCGGAGAATTCCAGACCCCTCTCTCTCCTCTCTCTCCATGGCACCGCGAGCAGTAGCTCTTACCTCCCCCATTACGTGGCCTCCCGCCGGCCCTACCAGGTGTCCCCAGCGGCCGCTTTGGAGTCGTCCACGGAGAGTACTGATTGGTGGTGCTGCTGACGGGACTGCTGTCGGGTGACCACGATCCATATAAAGGGATCATCAGCGGAACGCTTTTCGTTTTCCTGAACTGCATGGACTCCCTCGACTTCCGCATGGTCGCCTCTATGGCACGCTGCCACTTGCTCACTTCTCCGCCGTCACGTTTCCGCCGCCATGGACTCGACGATATCGACTTCACGGGGCTCGCAGCTTCTCGCTGCCTTCCCCATAGCAGCCCCTTCCCGCCCTTTCTCTTACCATCCTTGCAGCTTTGTCCCTTCACCTCACCCGGACTCCCTCCCTCCCCTCTCTCCCCCTCTCCTCGCTCACTCAGGCATAGCCCCAAAGGAGAGACTCCCGCAGCTTTCCAGTCTCCCACTATCTCCTTCTCCACGAAGTCCGAAAGTGAGCGTCTCAGCCCGAACACACTCCCCGCCCCTCCCTCCCCCTCCCCCTTCCCCTGACCCCCTCCCCCTCCCCCTCCCCCTCCTCCTCCCGCATGAATCAACATCCATATGGAATCTCTGTCGGCTTTCTTCCGCAGCTCTCCCGTGCTCTGCCGGCTCAACATCGCCTCCTGCCATTCCGACATCACCATCGCCCCCTCTTCCAACCTCTCCCTCAACCCTTTCCCTCTCCCCTTCCCCTCACCCTCTCCCTCTCCTTTTCCCACCCACTCACCCCTCGCCCTGTCCCACTCCTTTCCCTCTCCTCTCCTCTCCCTCCTCTCTTCCTCTCCCACTCCTCTCCCTCTCCCTCTCCCTCTCCCTCCCTCTCGTTCACCCCTCGTTTCTCTCCCTCCCTCTCCCTCAGGGTGTCGGCGGGCGGGCGGGCGGGCGGGCGGGCGGGCGGGCAGGCCATGTGGGGAGGGGGCGACAAGCCGGCGGCGGCCGGCGAAGCGGCGGAAGGACCGGACCGCCGCGCGCGGGCTGCCCGAAAAACATTTAGCAGAGCCCTGCGGGCGGCGGGCAGCGGGAAAAGCTTCGCAGAAACGCCAGCGAAAAAATTTATTGAGGGAGTGGCACCACCGACATTTGGGACCGGCCGCGGAATTTCCGGGATCAACACGACAGCTGGCGCGAGGAAAACTCGCCGTTGATTTATGACAGTAGTGGACGAGCGGTTGGGTGGGTAGATCGGGTGGTTCGGGTGGATCGGGTGGATCGGGTGGACCAGTGGCAGACTGGAAGGAATTTTGATTTTACGGGCAGGAAAAATATCGTTTTTTCTGCCCCCCCGCGGATGGTCAATGTGCGCGGGCGGTGGACCAGAGGGCCTCGATCGGATCCGGGCGGCAGGTCCAAAATTTCGTTTTGTCGCCTTCTTAACCGACAAATCTTACCACTGATGGAGGCGGCAAAGGCCGTACAGTATTATCCGCTGAAGTGGATCCGACTGTTCCACTTGAGAAGACGGATTGGGATCAACTGTGCACTTCAGAAAACAATAAAGTAATATAATTACTCGCTTCGGTATGGATCTGATGGAAGTGGAATCCCATTCAAGTGGTTGATCTTCCGATCGGCGGAAGTCAAAGACGACAAATTCCATACGGCCGCATCCCAGCCGTCGGATGTGCCGCCGCCCTCTGCCGATCAAATTTTGGCAGCATTCGCAGCAATTGGTAATTACGCCGCAATACGTCAAACTTGGGATTCGCGTGGCGGGTGGCTCCGCCACGTCACAGGAGTCTGTTTGTCGTCTAGCGACAGCGCACTCGTCCACTTGCCGCTCAGGGGAGGACCGGAAACGGCTTCAAAAAACCCAGCGAGAACGACTGCTCCATGCGGCGGATTGGCCCCAGTTCCGTATTAGGACTTGCCATTTCCGGTTTTTTGAGGACCAACAATTACGGGAAGTGTCCCCACTGTGTGAACAATAGACGTCATAAGTTTTCAATGTTTATATTTGATGACGTCATTGCCATTTTGTCGATCTGATTATCCAGCATAATCTGTCTTGTAGTGAGATCCCCCGCTTCCAGTGGTTTGTCGTTTTGCCCTGGTCGGTTGGCTGCTCCCAGTCGTGCCGCCAATGCCCGCGTGCGTTCCCGCGGGACTTTTGTCCGGACGCTCTCCTTTGGACGCTTGCGCGGGCCCACAGCGGGTACTATGCCGTACAGTATATTTGACGTTTGCTGCATTGGTACGTTTGTCAGGACCTTCGTCAACGGTACTGTTATGTACGGCGTAGTTTGTCGTACTATAATTGACAAAACTACAGTACAGTACTGTACTGTGGCTGTCCTAGACCGTACGAATGTTCCCCCAGTAAGCTCGGAGGTCGGCAACTAATGGTCAAATGTTGGGGCCAATCTTGCCAATGGTTGGCTGGCCGGCCAGACAATTGCTCGACCCATTGGTCCATGTACAGCTGATGGCATCGCCATTGTGAGATCAATGCCACATCTCTTCACCCATTGACAATCGGCAATCCAATGAAACGAACCATTGCCAATGGTTGGCAAGTGAATCGTTGCAACCATTGGCGATAGCTGGAACCACTTCAACAAGAACCAAAATGGCAACTGCCGACAAGGAGGTTCCAAACAATGGTCCGGCCCTTGAGGAGGGGCGAAGGGAGGGGGGTGAGAGTAAACTTACACGCGTGGTCGTAAGGTTGACACAGACCAAGTACTCCGGTAACATCGCAATCTTGTTGTGGCTCAATACCTTAGGAACTTCCTATTTCATGAAGTCTGACGCTCCCTAGCAATCTACGCTGTCAAAATTAAGATCAATGAAGACATTTTCAAGTAGGTGTTCCCAATGGTTGGAACAAGTCAATGGTTGTTGTATCGTTCCAACCATCGGCAATGGCCAACCAGTGGTCCAATGGTTGGCGACCACTCCAAGGCCGCGTCTCCATCGCTCGTTTCCAGGAGATTCGTCCGCGCGCGCTCTGCCGAACTGGCTGCAACCGCGCGGTGACCGCCGGTCGAGGTCGCGGCTCGCTGCCACTTGGGCCAATAACAATGCTGTCACGTGACAAACGCTGATTGGCTTAAAGAAAAATCTTTTTTTGCAAATCCAGATGACACCTGCAAGGCTTCGCCCGTCGATTAACCCTAAAATTTGCTGATCGAACGGTCTCGCCTGCTGCACATTGCGCCGCCAAAGTAACGTTATTGGGCCACGTCATCACACATCTGATCTCCACCTCAAGATCGCAGGAAATCGGATCCTCCCACTGACACCCAAGATTCTGCCACGGCACCTTCAAGCCCCGATCGTGCTCGCTGAGTTGGCACTATCGGACGGTCGTGAACAGTTCCCGGTCTCGCCAATGTCGTGACAAGATCTTGTCCGCTAGCGACTCGTACAGTACATTTTGACCATCTTCCCTCGAGATGCACCGACACGTCTGACCGTACTGAAAGGAGATCTCGCGCTTTGACTTTCGCAATAACTCAACCTGATGACCAATTATAATCATCCACGTGTCGTACAAGACAGAATAATCTGTCGCTGTCTGCGACGTGACGTTCTGATCACCTGGCCAGATTCAGCCTCCCCTACCTGTCGTTATAGCAAACGACGTGGAAGTTGCGGCTGCGGCGGAGGCGCCAACAGCCGCCCACCGCGCGCGCTTTCGGCCCGAATGGAAGGTGCCGTACAGATCCAGTCAGCACGCCACGTCAGATAATATGCACGCGTGGCAGTCGCGGAATGGCTCCAGTCGGCGGGTACCGTCCGTCGCTTTCACCGCCTTTCGAAAAGGCTTTCTTTTTCCACTCAAATTTCACTCTCTCTCACTCACTCCCTTCCTCTCCCGTTCTCATATTTTATCCCTCTCTACCTCTCTCCCCAATCTCGCTCTCGCTCTCTCTCTCTCTCTCTCCCTCACCCCCTCTCTTCCTTGTACACGTTCTATCCCATCACAGATATGCAACGATTTAGCACGCAAGTATTCAGATAGCCGACCCTGCTTGAAACCCTTACAATGTTATGCCGACCCTTCCCATAAGTGACCACCCCCATCCTCAGACCCCATCCAAAATACGTGGCAGCCGCCGACTGCCAAAAGCAGCAACCGCCCAACGCACACTTTGGCTCCTCTGGCGAGTCCCTCCGTATAGCCTTCCGATGCCAAACTGAAATCACTTCACGCGAGTTCCTTGTCCGTACTTCGAACTGAATCAGGTCTGTGTACAGTACTTGGAATCACTGTACCTGTATCTGAACTGTGACACTTCAACTCCTACACTGTGAATCAACGTTACCCTCTCTACCTCCTCCCGCCCGCTCTCCCCTTCACTCCCACCCATACCCCGTCCCCCTCTCTCCTCCCCCCTCCTCCCTCCTCCCTGCTCCCTCCTCCCTCCCCCGTCCCCCTCCGTCCTCCCCCCTCCACCCCCCCCCCCCTGCCCTTCCCTCCCCCTCCCCTCTTCCTCCCCCTCCCACTCTCCCTCTCTCCCACTCTCAATCCCTCTCCCTCCCCATCACCTTTCCCTACTCTTCCTCTCCTCTCCCTTCCCTCCCCACTCCCTCTCCCTCTCCCTCTCGCTCTCCCGCTCCCCTCGCCCCCCCCTGCCCACTCCCTCCCCCTCTCCCT
>CM074810.1:776964-820659 GCA_037447605.1 Zygnema circumcarinatum
CCCTCTCCCTCTCCCTCTCCCTCTCCCTCTCCCTCTCCCTCCCCCTTTCCACCCATGGACACACTTTCGACCGCTGTCAAGGGGTACGAAGCAGGCGCCGACCCCTACGACTTGACCGCCTTCCGACAGCGACTCGCGTACGAACGGCAACACAGGCAGCGGCAGGAGCAGGGGGCGACCGTTCAACGGAACGGAAAACATGGAACCGCTCCTGAATCCGGGGCTGCCTATGCAGAAGCGAGTAACCCTAAGCCCTCCAATCTCACAGAACGAGCCGGCCATGGCGAGCAGGGCAACATACTAGGGTTCAGGCGGGCGCGCCCAATCCCTCTCAGCATTCCCTTCTCTAGGGAAGCCTCTCCCTTCTCCAGTCCGGACATGGTCGGACCTTCCCCTTTGCCGCAAAACCCTAGGGAGCTCGACAGCAAGGGCACGAACCGCCTCCGGAAAGTAACTTTTGCAGAAAATATTTCTGGTTTGGGCCCCCAGAAAAGTTCGAATGAAGTTCAATCGAACTCAGCTTTGAGGCATGTGATCCGGAGGTCCACGTGGCGAAGCATGGTGGCTGGCGAGGTTGAAGTTGAACCCTCTCCCCAAGTTCAATACCAAATTCGCCCCACGTGGAAGCAGAGTGTGGAATCACAGGAGGGGTCCAAGTTTCAACCAATTCCACCAAAGAAAGAGATGAAATTGGACGATTCAATCGTACAGTCGACAGTACGAGATGATGCATGCGTGAACATGGACTCTCTGCCTATTGCGGAACCGGTTAACATATGGAACATAGTTAATGGGAAAATCGAAAGGTTGAAAGACACTCAAACAGGAAGAGAAATTAACATCATTGAGCTTCCGGTAGCGTGGCCAGTCAAAATTGACCAACTTCCTCCTCTCCTTCAGAAGGCTCTCGATGTGACGTCAGCACCCACAGCATGCAGTGGGGGAAACGACCCTTCTTTGAACATCGAAAGATGCAACGCAGAGGAAGCAAACGTGACCTCTCCAAGCTCTGTTTTACGTCCCAGTGACTCCATTGATTCCAACAGAGACAACCACTCTCAAGAATCCTGTGTTTTAGAGAAGAGAAAGCCGCTTTCTCCGAAGTCCGGGGTTCAGCAATGTGCAGGTGCAGGTGGAAGTCGGCGCAGGCAAGTGGGGTCTCTGTTGAAGGGGAAACCCTTCGTGAAGCCTCTCTTGGATGGGAAGGGGGCGATGGGGGGAGAGCACTCGAATTTGAGAAGAGTGAGGTCGATTGGATGGGAGGACTTAGTTTGTTTCGGGAGTTCTGTTGGGGCTCGTTTTGGGAATTAGGAAATTTACACAGGGAAGAGGGCTACTAGAGAAACCAACTCTGCCGCTTCCTCTTCCTTTCCCAATCCGCCTCTCTCTCCTTTTTAACACTCTGTCTCCTTCTCGCTCTCCTCTCTTTGACACCCATCTCCATCTTCCACTCACTTTTCGTCCCCATTTCCCTTTCCCACTTCGCATTTTCCTCCTCTCACTCTCCTCCTCCTTCTCACCGCCTCTATCCTTTCACCGCGCCCCTCCCCTTTCCATGCCCACCCTCATTTCGTATTCCCGTTGCCTTTAACCCCTCACCTCACCTCCAACCTACTTTCGAATGTTCCTCTTCTCCGCTCCTCTCTTTCTGCCTATCTCTCTTTCTCCCCCCTCCCCACTCCCCCCTCCCCACTTCCCCCTCCACTCTTCCCCCTCCCCCCTCCCCCCTCCTCTCCCTCCCCATCGCCGTCCCCTATCCGTTTCCATCTCTTTTTGTGTTTTATCCTCTCCCCTAATCGATTGTTTGGAAATAGATGTGGTCACTTCTTGAGGGTCCAATCGATGCTCAGAATGCTGAAGGTTGATAACCAGACACAGGTGCTGAACTTTACCATACCATCATTTCCTTCATCTACCAGTAGTTGCTGGTGAAGTCATGTCGGTCTTGACGGCGAATAAGGACACAATGGCCCCAACTGACCCTTAGGGTTCTCTGCAGCTTCAAGCCAATGTTGCTAGCAGACTAGTTCAGTTAATAAGGGGCCTTTTTCTGAAGGAAATCATTACCCGCTCGGAGCTTCCTTCTGTCGAACATCATATACTCTGTTACTCCATTTCTGTGGGCTATTGGAGGGTTTTTTGTGACATTTTCAGGCGGAAGCCCTAGCAGGATTGGTTGTGTTATTATGCTGATTGCAGAAGGTTTCGCAGGGTTTTGCGCTTCTGTAGAGATCGCATGCATGGCGAAGTATGGCCTTCCCTCGCGAACGATTTCCTTGTTCATTTTTCACAATGGAACTCAACTGGTTTTGATGTTCCTTCATGGATTCATCTATTGTTGCACTGTAACTGTCTAACCACGAAAAGATAAGAGTGAGAGTGAGAGAGAGAGAGAGGGCAAGATTGATTGAGGGAGGGATGGAGGGAGGGAGGGCGAGTTATATAGAGGAAACAAACGAGAGAGAGCTCGAATGTGCGTGTGCGTGTGTGAGAGATTGAGAGAGGCAAAGGGAGAGAGAGAGAGATATTAGTCAACCATGCAAAAACAACGAAAATATTTGTTTATGATTCCTTGGATCTTTGCCCGCAACATCTCATTAACCACTTAGATTGTTAACCCCACAATTTTCAATTTTTGTAGTTTTTTTTTGAACACGACAAGTTTTTTTTTTTTTTAAAAAGCCAAAATCTTTAACTGCTCAAAGTTCAAACCTACCGGTAGGAAGTGCGGTAGTTATCGCAAAAGTCCGAAGTACTACCTGCAAAATGATCCCTAAGGTAATATTTTCATAAGTCGACAGAAGGCCAAAGAAAAAGCTCTCCGGCCGGGAATTGAACCCGGGTCTCCCGCGTGACAGGCGGGGATACTTACCACTATACTACCGAAGATCTGTGATAGTGAGGTTCACATTTTAAATTATAATCTATTCTTTTTAAGGCTACCTTACTTTTTCGACTTCACGAAGAAGCTTTCCCTCCCTCGCTCCCTCCCTCGCTCGAGGCCGATCGTCGAATTTCTGCCGCCATGGTTTCTTCCGTGAAGCTCTCGTCCTCTCTCTCGCAGGGCCTTGTATCTCCCTTATCTTCTCCGCGGAGGAGCGTCAGAGAGCGCTCGACCTCTTGGAACCGCACGGCTGCGAGAATTGCCGATCAAATCCCTGCAATGAAGAGTTCTCCACCGAAGCCAAAGCCAAAGCCGTTCCTCCTTTCAACTGTTGCTCCTTTTAAAGGAGCCCAAAAACGCTCCGAATTTGGAAACGCTGTAAAGTGTGCTATGTCTCTTGGAGCCCCTATTGCAACGCCACTGACAGGTGGCAGCCGCAGAGGCAATGTGAGCGTTGTGGGCTGTCCAGAGCTGCCAGAGGGGTGTGTGTTTGACTCCTTTGAATCCCCAATTGGTGGAATTATGCTCCTCGCGTCCCCGTTGGGGCTGCATGCACTGCTGCTGTCGACTGACGATGGGTCGATGTCGAAGGAGCAGCGCGCAGTCGAGGAGAATGTGACTCGGACTGGAGGAAGTGATGCGGTTATTAATCAGGTGATTGTGGGTGCGAATGTAACTGGTTGTTTCTCGAAATTTTGAAGGGGAGATGTGTGACATTGTTAATGAGGAATAATTGAAACGTTTTCAACCCCGTCACGCGTATGTAAGTCAAGTTACGTCCTGTTATGTGCCTTTTGGTGGAGTTCGCTTTTGCTCCTTATTATTTTAAGTACTTTATCCAAATCCTTTTTTAAGGTTATGATTGTGAGCAAGCAACGTCGCACTGTGAACCTAACTTATGAAGCCTGCGATTTAAAAAGCTGATGAGAAGTTGTTAAGTTATGTTAAATTGACTCTTTGTCCGAAATTCCTGAACTGCAGGCAAAGGTGGAGCTTCAAGAGTACTTCAAGGGCGAGAGAAAGTCCTTCTCTCTCCCTTTAGCGCCTCTTGGAGGCACTCCCTTCCAGCGGCTTGTGTGGATGGGCCTCGACTCCATTCCGTATGGGCACACAATTTCATACAGTGAGCAAGCTGCCAATTTGGGTCTGAGTGGGACATCTTCTCGTGCTGTCGGAACTGCCAATGGAAAAAACCCACTCCCCATTGTCCTCCCCTGCCACCGAGTAATTGGCAAATCCGGCGCACTAACAGGATATGCGGGCGGTCTGAAAAAGAAGAAGTTTTTACTACAACTGGAGTCGAGTTGACCAAAGTGCCCTCTTCATCGCTTTCTATGGCGTGGCGCCTTTTGGAACTTTGTATACAGAAGCTGAACGTATTTGTGATGTTAAGGCTAATCTGGGCCATTTAAAATACGTAATATTATACAGGATATATTTGCAGAAATATGTAGTCTTTGACACGTGATCAACCTTTGGGGTGCAGAGATATGTGTAAATTATATGTAAATAAAGTTATGTGTGGCAATGCTCATAGGCACAAGAAGTGGTATATAAGGACTAGTTTTGATTAGAAGGGGAGATGGAGCTGCTTCCTTGAGTGGTTTGACTCAGCGATTCGCGTTTGGCAATCCTAATGTTTGAGATCATAAATATTACCTGCTGCATGTAGGTCAGCTGCTAAGAATGTACATGGTTTCCTGATGAGGTTTTGATTTTTAGGTATGAAGTGCTGAGAATGACTGAACACAAAATTGAAGTGTCCAATGCATGAGCTGCTTTGCTAGGCCTTCAAGATTCGTGTACTTCCTCGTCATATGAAAGAAGGACCTTCCAACATGTGACGATTAAGGTTCACTTGAAAGAATAGAACATTGGTTTCCGAACGAGCCTCAACAGTATCCATATGCCCCAACAGTCGTGTTCAACATTTCATTCCAATTATTTCGTAATTCAGAAAAAACCAGAGTAATTTCGTCACCTCCGATGCTACGGGCGTGCAGTTAACCACATCTAATGTCTAAACTCTATACATTTGCCCATCCTCCTTATGTGACAATCCCCACCAACATCCCACCTCATAATACACATCTGATGCTTCGTCGTTTGCTCCACTTCACCACAAAAGTCAAGCCTCCCCTTCCATTGCTTTGTAATTCACTCGTTGGCTGCTTGTCTGTTGTCAACGAGAGCCTCCTGGACCCACTCAGAAGGCCACCATTTGGGCTTTTCCAGCTTCACAATAGCTCCCTCTTCCTCATTCACTTTCAACCGCACGGAGTCTTTTAGCGCCATTTCCAGACGCAGATGAGCTAAGCCTCTTGGCCCAAGCGCTGCCAGAACCTTGCCAACCTTTTTTCCGCCAGTCGCATCAACGATTTCAGCTCCAGGAACGGCGGCTTTATCGAGTTCTGTACGAGGAAATGGAGATTACATTCTCAGTTGGGTTAGATGAAAGGAGTACAAGAAAGTGCTTCAGAAATGAGTAGTGAAGTCTCATGAGAGGGATTTGACATAGGGACCTGCTTACGGCTGAAAGTAAACGCACCTTTTCCTTCGTGTGGTGACAGAAAATGAACCGACATGAGTCGCTTTCGAATGACTCCTCGATGGTGTGTGCGGGCGGTAAGTTCTTGGCCTACATAGCAGCCTTTCTCAAAGCTGATAGCATTCAGCCCGTCCAAGTTATACTCCAAGGGCAAAGCCTCCTCTGCAAAAGATCAGAAATAAGAGATTGAACGTGACGAACCTTACAGTACATGGGAGATTCTTAAGCTTATAACAGGGTGCATTCTTCTATGAAGCACATATCCAATGTTGATTGGCAGCAACGGGAGAGAGGCTGGTTTCCACTGGGTCCCCTCCACACATAGATAGCGTAGAACCTTGAGAGAAAGTACAGAGAGAGGATCACTTGTAATGGCAATGGAAAGAGTATCTCACCCTTTGGAATCTCAGAAGAGCCTTCTGCAACGCCATGTTCATATCGCCACAGTTTGTAATACTCCTCTCCAACTTCCTCCTTTGTCTCGAATAGCGGTGCTGCAAAAAAACCTCATTTGAATTCATGAGTTTTCGCATTCCCATAGCCATGCGCTACATTCACTAGATGTTTGATACAAGCACCTACCAAGCTTGCTCACAAGCAAACGTTCTGTAGTTAGTTTCATCGACCGATGATAACGTCATCCCTCATCCTGCTGACATTCATACTCTCTCTCTCCCTCTGCTTCTCGGCCTGCTCCATACAACAAACAAACGACACCTCAATTTAAAAACAATTGCAAGTTCCTGAAAGTTGAAACATGTAACCTGAATAAAGACTGCCCCCCCTTCTCCTTATAACCTAAAAGAAGCTGAATTTTGCCATCACACTTACGAATAGAGTTCGCTGGAAATAGCCCCCGCAAGCCTAAAGCAGCCAATCGCGGGTCCTTGTGCCAGGGCCACCCACTCTCGGACACCTGTGCGGCAAACTCCGCCGTTCTGTCAGTGGTGCCCCCATACCCGATAGCGCCGGACTCCTCCGAGGGAGAGGCATCCGCCTCCGCCAACGACCCTCCTCCATACCTCGTCCAAATGCGTAATTCCTCTGAAATATCCTCAAAATTGACATTCGCCCTCAGCCTATGCCTGCACCAAGCAGGAACAACAAACACTTTTTTTATATGTTTTTTCTTGGAGTCGTGCTCACTATGTCGATGTTGGTCGAACTCGAGAATTGACGAAACTCTCTTCTTGGATGTGGAGCTTTTCTCGGTTACACGACAGTATGTTCGCATCATGATTGGAATGTACAGTTTCTAGAAGTTCGCAAGAAGGAAGGCAAGCAAACAATGATATTTTGTTTTAATGAGTGGATAATAATTACCTCTTCAAAAGAGCTATCACCTCGTCCAGAACATTTGCATCAACGTCTGCTACAAGATCCGGTATATCGTAGCCGTTGCTAGACGGTCCGGAAGCAGTCCTGTCTAACTGTTCGGGTTTCTGAACAGTCACAACTGCACACTGCATATCAGCTTTGGATGCTATACACAAAGCCCAACCTCAACGGAGCATCACTCAACATATCTAGAGACAAAATGAACTAACAAGAAAATACAAAGAAACTACAAACAGCAACCAAGGAAAGGGCCATTGCAGACACAACACTTCCTGCAATTGCATGAGAGAGAAATCGCTACCCACCTTCACTGGGCGATAGAAGAACAGATCAAAGAGGAAGCGTCCTTGAGGATTGAGAATGGCTGCGTAGAGGGGCGAGTGTGCTGCGGTTGGAGCGTTGATCATCGGAACAGGCGAGTCGGTTGGGGGAGGAGGTTTTTCTTGGAATCTGCGCATGTCATTGGTCACCAGGCCCTGCAAGTGAACACATGGAACAAACTGTTAAACTCACAGCCTCAATGAACGATCCCTTACTGTGCTACTGCGTTTAGTTTCTGGGACTTTTATCAAGTCTCAAATCCCCCATCCCACACTCTCGCATACACATCCTTTTTGCGGTTTTTGTGCATGCATTTTCTTTTGTTAAATGACCCAGAAAAATCAAAAACAGTTCAAACCCCATCCTTCACAACAGAATCGACAAGAGGGAGAACAATAGGAGGGAGAAAGCGCGTGCGAGAAGAACCAGAGAAGGAAACCCAAACCAAACAAGCACAAAACAAAAAACTGTCAGTTAAATGCAACCCACCTGCAAAAAGCTGATTGTGTCAGGTCCATCAAACCTAATCACACCTCTGCTCTTCAGATGAGAAGTGAAAGGGCCCCTTGAAGTGAGGGGGGTGGCCTCCGACTCTGCACTGCTTGAAAAGGCCCTCCTTGGACCCCCCTCGATTAAGTCATCAGGGCAGCCGGATGCACCGACAGCTGCCGCTCCTTCTCTGGCCCAGCCTCTTGATAAACTCCACATCGACGGCGGCTTTAGGGTTGCAGCGCTTCGTCGCCATGCTTGAATGCACCGTCTGGACGCCATGGCGTATCTGAATGACCCTCTAGAAGCCTTAATCTCAAGGTATTAACCAATAAGCGAGAAGAGTGTGAGAAAAATGTCCAAAACAGGAAACACTTTCTTGATCTGCTCGCTTTTAAAGTGGTATGTTCTGCGCGGAAGTCGAAGTTGCGATGCACAAACTCGAAGCTGCAGTCACCTAGCCTTGCAGCGAAGCTCCCGGGGAGGCGGCCACGGTCAAGCGGCGGAGGAATAAGAAGAAGCTCCCCTGCTTGGACGCCTTTCTGCCAAGCGCGGCAGCCATAGCTTGGACCTCCCTCCACCTTCGTCTCTCTCCGCGGCCCCAACGAGGCGGAGGGGAAACCCTAAGGGACACGTGGCGGACGCAGAGACGCCGACCGGGACACGTGGCAGAAAAGCAGCGGCGCAGATGACACGTGGCATTTTAAGCGTTCCGGAAGGTGACGTGGCAGACCCAGCTGGACTAACGTTTGTCTTTTTCGGTATTCGTACATTGTACGATTGCAGTACGAAAGGAGCATTTTCGTACGATTTCGTACGATCAATGGTCCAACTCACGCTACATGCGAGCAGTTCCAGAAATGATAAAAATAACGACCAACAGAACAGTATACATGGTCCGTAAACGTTTTTTTTGAACCGTTGGAAAGCTGGGATTGTCGGTTTGCCCGCTCAGCTGGGGTGAGGGAGGGAGGCAGAGAGAGGGGGAGCGGGGGTGAGGGAGGGAGAGAGTGGGGGTGCGTGAGGGGAGACAGGGGGAGAGGGTCGTAAGGGAGTAGGAGGAAAGAGAGGGAGCGGGAGTGAGGGAAGGAAGAGGGAAAAGGAGGAGAGGGAGGAAGTGACCGCTGCAGCCATGAGCTTCGCCGTTATGGTGATTCGGCCTCTGGGGTGAGGCAGCGCTGCTGGGGCTGGATGATGGGGTTGGGTAGAGAGAGAGAGAGAGGGAGAGAGAGAGAAAGGGAGAGCTGCAGACCGAGAGAGAGGAAAGAAAATGAGGCAAAAGGAGGGGAGGAAGGCGTTGCGAGGAAGGGAGAGAGATGGGCGAGGAGAGGAGGATCGAGCAGAGATCGGAAGAGAATGAGAGGCATAGGGGGAAGGAGAGTGGTTGTGGGAGGTGCGGGAGGAAAGGAAGTGGTCGGGGAAGTGTGAGAGTGGGGTTGGGGAGTGGAGGTGGAGAGAGAGGGAAGGAGAGAGACGGGCGGATTAGGGTTCGCACTTATATCTTGATTTTTTTTCAGGATGGTTGATACAGTTGGGTTGCAGTAAGCTCCCAATTTGGGTTCAATAATTCTCTGCTAGTGTATATCTATTCAGCAGAAACCGATCAATCTTTTATTGAATGGCTCCCATTTCTCAGGATATTGTGGGCTTTTATTGGACTTAAGTTTTAATAACCTGATCTATGTTTTCTATCATGATTCGCATGTTGAACTGAATTGGGATTTGTCCAAAACTTGACAGAACGTTTGTAGGTTGTGCTTATCCGTTCTATTCAACTTTTAAGGCGTTGGATTCGAAATCGCAAGAAGCGAGTGCGCAATGGTTGACCTATTGGAGCGTTTTTTCGCTTTGCATTACTTTTGAAACAATCTTTTCTTACCCACTTGAATGGTTAGTGCCCTGTAAGTCCTGTCTAAGCATCTTATGCATCGGCAACTCTTTATCAGTTGGCATTATATTCGGTTTTTTTGTTTCTTGTTCTTGTAAAACCACAGTCTTTTACTTTCTTAACTCCAGAGTTCAGAAATACATGACCTGCCGACGTCGCTTATTGTCGAAGTTGAACTTAATCCGAGATGCTGAGTTGTATGGGATGGGCTCGTTTGTCTAATCAGTGACCTCTACCTGAAACTTTTGGTTCTACAGGATACCTATATATTACACATTGAAGCTAGCATTCGTCCTCTGGTTACAACTTCCTCAAACGAAGGTTTGGTCCTTTTCCCATCGTTACGCTTTATCTCTTGTTGGCGCTGCTCTATGAGCTGGAATTTGTCATATCTTGTTCTTGTCTGTTCGAAGAAACGATAGCTTCAACTTTAGCCCTTCCTGCAAATATCATGTAGTAATAGAGCATGTAGATCTCAGTTAGAAATGGCTTGAATATTTAATGTGAACTGAGGTCATTTTGCGAGCGAGAAGCTTTCAGGTTAACGCGAGAGAAGGTTCTTTGGGAGCAAGAATTCTAATCTGGACCCTTTTTTCTGCCTGCAGGGAGCCATGATGATCTACTGGAAACTTCTACAACCTCAACTGAAAAAGCATGAAGACCAAATTGACCACATGTTTTTGGAAGGTCGTAGGAAAGCCTTGCGCTTCAAAGATTGGGTATTTCAGCCTGCAAGCACTTTCCCGCCCTCCCTGTACAGCCTGTGCCTGACTCCTCCCCTGCCTCCTTTGTGTTTTCTTTTCTTTGTTTCCACTTCGTTGTTTCTCAGATAAGGTGATGCAGTAACCGTAAAGTCGAATTTGCTGCTCTTTCACTGAGTGTCTGCCCCTTCAGTGAGGGCCAATGGACTAACTTTTAAGATTTTATGGTTTGCATTGCCTCCCCATCTTCCAGCCCGCAAGCATGCTGAGTCGTTCCACCACTGCGGCCGACAAGGTCCTGCAAGAGTTGGAGGAGGGCGATGCGGGAGAGAAGGGGGAGTGACCCATCAACATGCAATACCTTATCTTTCGCGGATGAGATAAGCCGAGAAATATGGCTTTCCTGCAGATGAATCATGAAGCTTACAGATATGATTAGCTAATACATGCTGCGAGAAGTGAACATGGAAACACATAGTTTCTGTTGTATACAAGTGGAAACTGAAGAAATTGCATATGTTAGGGGACGAGTGTGTGCACACAACTGCTTCAATGTTTCCATTCGAGAGATAAGATAGGGTTCACCTTTTGTACACAAAGAGTTGGAAATTGCAAGCAGCCATGCGTGTCAGCTCCATCAGATTTCGAGTTATTGATGTTTAGGTCAAAGCCTGAAACGAGCTTGCACTTTTTCAATTGTAGAGAAACCACCCATCAATGAAATGGATATGTCCAGTGCAGTTTTCTTTTTTGGAATATTATTTGAGCCATTGTTGTCTAATTTATGCCATTTTTTATGACGCGATTCGTGGACTTTTGCCCGATGCTGGCCACCAGGTGAATCAGAAAATTGCTTTATTCCTTATGGCATTTCAAGTCCTTCAAGTAATTTGTGTCGTTTTTTCACCTAAATCTAACTTTTGGGGCTAAAGTCTGTACATCACAGCGGAACAGATGCTTGTAGAACATCTCCACCAAACTGAAAACTAAATATTTCCAAAATTTCCGATCCAAAATTCGTCAAGCTGGAAAGATACCAAGTATTTCCCTCCCCTTGTCAATTCCCAGAAGCCCTCATTGTGGGCGTTAGCATTGCAGTGGTGCTATTGGGAGTCGGTGTGCCAGGGGGCGTTTCTGTGCACAACTGAATCTGTGCTGTTTTCAGTGGAAGGAGGAAGAAATTTGTTGGCAGTTTCAGCCGCACAGAACTTCTTTCTGGAGGAGAAGGAGCTGCAGGAAAAGCTTCATCGTGCGTGGCCTGCTCGGGCTCGGGTTCAACCTGCACAGAAAAATAGATCATGACTTACCACTTTGCATGAAGGAAACAAAACTCAAGCAACTTGCATTCTGCTATATTGTTTTTTTCTGCACTTCATCATCCTTCATCCTTCTGCTTGTTGGAATAAGCACTGTTTTTAGACACTTTTTAGGCCCTTTTCAGTCCTTGTAGGGCAGACTGAACAAAGCATGGCGGAGATTTGTGGCTGCAACGACCCTTTTCAGTTTAAGAAAAGAATGGGATTCTTTTTCAGATTCATTCTCACCTTAGCCCTGAACCCTTTCATGCAGCAGTAGACCCCTGCCGCTGTGAGTGCGAGCAGGAAGAGGAACCCCCCCACGGAAATTCCAACTATAGCTCCAACCCTTAACCGAGAACTGCGTCTCCTCGGTTGACTTTCAGAAGGCGGAGTCGAATTTGTGACTGGAAATGCAGAAACTTAAAAGGTAAGGAAGTTATTTCACGAATGTTCTCTGTTCTCCGTCAGTTTTTTCTTTTAACATTCCTTTCTATAAGCAGTTGTTGCGCAAGAGAGTTGCTTTTTAGGGCTGTAGATTCCATACAGTGCCTACCTAGCAGTTGCTGGATAACCATATACGATCCGAATTGTGACATCATGATGGATGCTCGCCTGTTGGGAAGCCACACGTGGCAGGGGTCCATTCGCTGCCACTTGCTCTGTAGTTTTGGAATTGTATCCTTTGTATGGAGGACATATATCTGCCTCTGTGTACAGGTAGTGTCGTTGGATTGACTTCCGGTCAGAGCAGATGTGAGAGCGTTAACGAGAGAGAATCCTCCGGGTTCATTTGTGGCATCACACTGACTTGGACATGCGTATTCACTGCAAATTCATTTCATACGACGCATTAGTGATCTATGTTGAGGAGATGTTTAAGCCGAAGAATGTGTTTGCTGATCTAATATCATGTATCATCCATTTACAGGCTTCCTTTTGGTTTGAAATGCTCACCTTGAAGGTGGAGGGTCTGTTTCATAGTCCATCATGAGCAACATGGGATTCACTATAGGGCCAGTCCCGGCGATGGTTATTATGTTAGAGCAGATCACCTGCCCATCTTCGGGTGGACTGCTCACATTCGATGATTTTGATACATTTGTTGTGAGCTCATTCACTGTAATCTTTCTCGCAGCTTGCTTTTTTTCATTTTTCGATATTGTCGGCAAAAATATCAGGTAACCCTTCCCAAGTATTAAGGTGCTCTCCAGCACCGGAACATCGCAGGATGCTGAGTGGCAGGAAACAGAAAAGTAGTGATTATGCAGAAAACATAAACAATAGTAATGAACCCAATCCACTTAACCTTGAATCAGCTATATCACTTCTCTACCCCATGAAACCTAAGGTTGCTTCTTTGTTAGACTTTTGCTTTTTCATGTGCGTAGAATCTCTTTCCAATGCATGCACACATACCTGAAGACTGGCAATTCCTGAGGTGTTGTATGGGCTCAGAAAAGGCTCCTCCAGCTGCTTCAAACTCAATAAACACAAGCATCCATGCACTGATAAGAACAGTCACATGTGCAGGCTCTAAGTCTGCATTGCCTGCAACGTCAATTGCACGGCTCGAGAATTTGTAGACCCCATCATAGAGCTCCTCATAGAAGACCATGTTCTGACATAGCCTCCACTCATGCACCACATATTGAGGCATAGCAGAGGCAAGTTGGCACTCATAGTGACTGATTCCTGAACCTCCATTTCTGTCGTTTCCTAAAGAGGTGAAGGTTGGGCTGAGGGAGTCAGGCAGGGAGCTGCTTGAAGAATAAAGCGATGTTTTGGGGGGAAGGGTATCTGCAAGAAATCGGCCCAGGGAGGTACATATTATAGAGATCTGACAGATTTCAAAAGCAAAGGTTCACATGTTTTACTTATCTGCAATAATGATATCTCCTCGTTCTAGCTCTGCAGGTTTCATTAGCAAGACAAAACACTCAATAGTATGGAAGTAAAACCTCCTTCCACTTACATCTGCTGGTGAACTGAGTTTACTCTTTTTTTAATTTTGAGTTTCAAACTCACCTATAGTCCATGTGTATGCTGTCCAAGGGCCAAAATTTCCCTCTCTGTCACGAATCCGAATGCTGGCCTTATGTTCTCCTTCTGACAGCGACTCCATACTGATGGGGTTGCTGCAGTTGCTGATCGCATCTGTATCCGGAAATTTGCATTCAAAGGAGCTTTTCCTGAAATCGATAGGAAGGGTTGAGGGTAATCGTCCAGTGCTTTCTTCTTCAAAAGAGAAACTGGCTGAAGTTTGGTTTGTGTATCGAAACGGAACAGGGGGCAAAAACTGTGCAGAAACATCGATCTGCAGTTCTATGTCTTCTTCAACAGAGAATTCAACTGTATATGGAAGTTCAGCCATATTGCCCACTTGATCGGCAGCTTTCACTTGGAATGTGTAGTTTCCTGGAAAGAGCTCACTATAGACTTTAGGGCTAACACATGGGGCCCACATCATAGCCTCTTCAAAATGGTTTTCTCTTTCTATCAAAAGGCAGAAATATGCTGCTATTCCAGACCCATCTTCACCATCACTTCCCAAGAAAGTGATGTTGAACCTCCTCCCTGCTGTTTCCCAAACTGCATATTCTATAGAGGGGGCTTGGGCATCAAGTAGGAAAATTGTCTCATTAATGGGTCTCCAATTCCCAGCCAAGTCTTTTGCTGTAAGAGAAAATCGGTATTTTCCGGGGAGAAGCTGGGAGTAGGTTAATGGGCTGAAGCAGTTTCCCCAAGAAGTGGAGGTGGTCCAATTATCAGATTCCTTGATCTCCATTTTGCACATGTATTCTGCAGTTTCAGATGATACAAAGGTGAATTTTACTCTCTCAGAGTTGAGTACCGAAGCAGGCTTAGACAAGAATATGGTTTCGGGGGGGGTGATGTCAACAGTGAAGTCAACTGAAGCTGAAAAATTGCTCAGAAATCCGAGATTCCATGTGGGTACTGCTCGGACATAGAAGCGGTATCTTCCTTCTGAAAGGGGACGAGTAGGAATATATGGGCTACTGCAATTGTTGATCCATCCTGATGGGAGAGGAGGAATTTTGGGGCTTGTCCATATCTTCAAAAAGCAACCCCAGTCAGGTCTACCTGTAACTCCTTCTACTCCTTCAGAATCCAACTCAAAGGAGATTGCAGGCCTTGTATTGTTTGTGAAAGGAGGAGGATATGCAGTTATAGCAGCTGCTGGGAGTAGAGTAGTCAAAACCCAGCTCTTTGTGGGAGGTTTTGTGTCCCAATTCCCAGCCAAGTCCACTGCCCGAACAGAAAATGTGTAGTTTCCATCATACATTCCTGAATACTGTTTAGGGCTCGTGCAATTCTCCCACCCGTGGGAGAGGTCTAGTCGAGGCATTTGCCCTCCTGGGGAGAGGGAGGGAATGGCAGGGATGACAGTTGATAGGGAGGGATAGGGAGTAGAGGGATTGGAGTCTCTCTGTTCTGGGGGAGGGTGGAGATTAACCGCAGTCAAAGAGCAGTGGAAGTAGCTAAAGTCTGAGGAGGATGAAGAGAATTGGAAGGCAGCCGTAGCAGAGAGAGGGGAGGTAGTGGAGGTAGATAAAAGGGAGGTGTCGGGAGGCACTGTGTTCACATTGAAACTCGCATTATACTCATTGCTTATAAGTACGTTCACAAATCTGCAGAAGATAGACAATATATTCGGCAAATGTTTAGGTATTGGAGTATTTTAAGGGATAGAATGCGTTTTTTTGGGTTTCTTTTGAATGACTCCTACCTCCTGTCTTCGGCTCTGGCCTGAAATAAATATTCGCCGTCCGGCAAGTTTTCGTACGATGCAGGAGATGAACACCTCTGCCACGTGGAGACCTTCCAGCGAGCTGTCACGCGTGTGAGCTTGCAGGCCCATTGGATGGTGGGGCCCTCCGTTCCGGCTAGGAGAATGGTAAGGTTCACCATGTTTGTGTAGAAAGGAGGAGGCGGATTCGCATGCACTTCTGCAGGAACAAAGGTATGAAGTTTGGAAAAAAGTGACTAAGTCTCTTGGTCGTATAGTCAAGAATGAGTATGATGTATGGGTACACTGCCATCAGAAACAAGAATCTCCCCTTCCTGCGCTTCTAATAAACCGAGTAGAAAAACTAAAAGAAAAACTCTTTCTTTTAGAATACTCTATTCGATTTAGGCACTGGTTTTTTTGTCTTGAAGCATCAGAAACATTTGTTTTTTGAGGTGGGTTCCTTGGAAATTGGGCATTTTTTTTACCCATGCAAGGGGTTTCGGAGATAGGCCCCCGAGCAGCGAATGCGAAGGCCTGTCCCTGCATCATGGGGCTCAAAATGTTGATTTGATAGCCTTGGATTTCCGCCACGTATACTCCTGCTTGGGGTTGCCTAATCCAAACCTGCTAAGTGGAATTTCAGATGGTGGCAATTGCATTAGAAATATGTGTTTGTTGTTTGTGTTGTGTTGTGTTGTGTAATGTAGGAATGGGTTCTACTTCTGACACGATACTATTATATTACATATCAATTGTCGTTTTACCTCCTTGGACAGATTGACAACGAAGCAGTTGTTCATTTTTTGATGCAGTTAGAAACTCATATAACACGACTTTCAACCAATTTAAACAGCTTCAACCTCGTTAGAAGCAATCTGCAGTTTGTCTCACACGTGCCATCATTCCCAATACATAATTAAGAAGCCAATCTTCCCTCACTTACTTGCTCGACGTTGTTAACATTGTCGGGCTCCCCTCCTCCGTTACCCCAATAAGCTTCTCCGGTCGGTCCCATCACCAAAAGATGAAGATTATTTACTAACTTGGGCTGAGTCGAATCCCCTCCAAGCAGGGCAGGAGCATCGTGCCTGCAATAGATATAAATACCTTACTAAATATGGCTTTCCTGCTTTTCATGGGGCTGAAACGGATCAACCCATTACGACTGTGCCTTTAATGGGTCTTTAGTGTGCCTTCTAAATCGAACTTTCTCCTTGAAGTCTCACCCAAAGGAGAAAACCATCGTGAGTTCAATGCCATTTTCTTTCTCTAGAAATCCATTAGAGGGAAAGTTGGGCCCACCAAACGAGTGTGATCTTCAACCCGTTGGCATTGTCGGGAGAGGAGAGGAAGCAGAAGCGGTCTCCGTATCCCGTCTTCAAAGGTGCTCCCTCCCTCACCAACAGAGGGAGAGAGTCGGCCCCTTCAAGGGGGAGACTGCTTAGGAGGTCCACTCGGCCGAAGCCTTGGTTCATGGAAGGGGGGAAATCCATGGGCTGAGAGTCTCCTGAAAGAGCAGTCAAAACCCACATGCTGTTTTGTTTACTGCTTCTTTTCTTTGGGATTGTGAAAGGGCAGCTCAGAGGGTCCATGCACGCTTTCCGTGCATAGTTTCAGTTGAGAAAGACCCACCCACCATTGACACCGTTCATGTGCACAGCTCCGTTGAGCATAACGGCCTTCACTAACATTCCAGTGGGCTCGAATCCCTTGCTGGGATTCTGCAGGAACAGCATTGGGCAATTCATATGCTCAGTCTAAATCAACCTAAGGACCATGCAGTCGTGGAAAAAGAAAGCTTATTGAAAGCTTGAGGAACAGTTCAGATGATGCAATAATGCGTATGGTGCGTTTGGCTATGGTCCTTTACCTTCTTTCCTGAAGGATAGAACCCATCCATGAAGTATTGCCGGATGAGGGCTGCACTGCCTGCAGCGATGGGAGAGGCCATGGATGTTCCGGACTTGCCTGCATTCGGATTGCCAATGTTAGAAAACTGAAGGCGAAATAAAATGCCAAATGTTGAAAAGTGCTCAGCAAGCAGTGGGGGAAAAGTTGAGATTTTTCTACTTCTTAGGGCTCGAACAATCTTACTGCTGGTTGAGCAGGATGACGAGGTAGTGTCGGAGCTGTACCTCGCAGAAATAATCCCATCGCCTGCCATGCATGTCCAAGAACAGGGGAATCATGCAGTAGTTCAGCAATTCCTTCTAGTTTTTTTTTTAAACTATTGACAAGCTTTGAACATGTGATGTTTTGAAGATTTTGGTTTGCACTTATTGACTTGGTTTCGTGCAAAGAGAATGTTCTAACCCGGAGCTGTAATTTCAGGCTTTATACGACCGTCGGAAGTGGGCCCCCAACTGGAGAATCCCGCCATGGAATTTGGACCGTAGCGGAGGTCGAGGGGGAGGGGTTCAATGGAGAGTTGAAGGAGAGAGCCGGAAGATAGGAGAGAGAAAAATGCATCTCCCACAGCGAAGGGAATGGACCCCCCCGGAATGGTAATGGAGTCACTTGAGCTGAATGGGGGAGCCATTGTGAAGTAACCCATAGAGTCGGTGTTTGAAACAATGGCAGCTGCGGCTTTACTTTGTTGAGCGTTTCGCAGCTGCATGGTCGTTCAAAAGTTGCAGTGGGCGTTCGTAAAAAAAGAATAAGATTTACTTTCCTAAGCATCTCACATAGCAGACTTCTCTCGGGCCGTGTTTTACTGATTACTGATTTACCCACGCGTTTGAGTTTCATGCAAGCAATGCTTCGATTTTGACCCGCTATCTTCGTCGTCTTCGTTGTTTTGGGTCGTTTTGCAGAACCATGACTTCATTGACTAAAATTGGTTAAGTGATTGATTACCTTAGTTGCATAGATGCAGTTCCCTCTCGTCAATAAGACAATGTTTCCGGCAATTTCCGGGGCATTAGTCAGCTCTGTGCAGCCATCCGTCGGAATCCCCCGAACAACGTTGTGGGGTTGCTTCCATTTTGATGGTTTGGAGGCAAAAGAAGGACCATAGGAGTGCTCCAAAAGAGGGTACCATGGCTGGTCTATGCGCAGCTTCAAGCGTTCCGGCACCACTATGGACATCTTAAAAGTGGCTTCAGCCGCTTTGGAGGATGTTCCCACAGCCCCTAGGGTTGCTCCCACAGCGATGCAGTTCTTGGCAAGAGCGGGGGAAGTTATAGTCACTGCACAATGTGGGAGAGACGGAATTTGATGCTTTAGGATGGGTCGTCTCCTCTTTTTCTCCCTCTCTCTCTCTCTCTCTCGCACTCCCTCTTTCTCTCTCTCTATCTCTCTCTCTCTCTCTCTCTCTCCTCTCTCTCTCCCCTCTCCCTCTCCCTCTATCTCTCTCTCTCTCTCTCGCCTCCCCTTCTCCTCTGCTCCATTTCCAGTGCTTGAAAGCTGGGGAGAGAGGACTGACCTTGTTTGTTGTGCAGTAGGCCCTGGTTGCCTGCGGCCACAAAGGGCAGAAACATCTGCGGCAGAGGGGAGCCGAAATGGGCACAGAGAGGGTAGTAAGGAAAAACATAGCTGGGGGTACAAGAACAGAGGACTCATCTATTTTTGTTAAGAACCTACAAGTTGTCGTTTTGGCCAAATTGCTGAAAGTGTTCAAGGAAGGATTGACTATCTCACGGGATTCTCAAAAGTAAACTTATCAACAGTCTGTGCGAAGATGTCGTATGTTGTCGATGCTGTCCCCCAAGAGTCGCTGTGTATGCGTGCACCCACTTCATATGCGTGTCTGTGCAAGAAGTGACAGAAGCCCAATGCCCATTTTTGTTTGCAGGAAGAAACGAAAGACTAAATCTCTTACATGTGTGCATGTGTATGCATGAAATGTTTTGAGTTCCACTGCCTAATTCCAAAGTTCAGCTCTGCCAATCACCTGCTCAGCACACACGGAGGCTTACGCGTAGTAATCGTCTCCCATCGTACGAGGAGGAATGATGTAGTCCACATTTCCCGCCGCCATGTCCGTAAAGAAGAGCTTGGCATCGGGAGCCATTCCATTGAACTTGGAATTCTCCGTTGAGTTTTTATCCTGAGAAAGACAGTGCCCTAAAAGAGAGCCACACACGTGTGTTCCGTGACTCTCCTCGTCCACCCCATTGCCTCCACTCGCAATGCGATAACCCACCACCTTGCGATGGGAGAGGCCTGGTATTGAGGTGCTGGAATCTTGGAAAAAGCAACTGACCAAATGGGTTTCAAAAAATAACAAATTCACATGTCAGATGTAAGAAAAAAATGAAGAATCCACTTTTCACTTTAGTAAGAAGTTGGTGGCTACAACCGGTCAATTTTCAGACTGCTTGAATGCCACCTAAGGTAGTCAAGCTGACTACAAAGGGCTCCCTTCTCTCCTCACCTTTTCAAGTCGACTCCGCTATCGCCAACCCCGACTATCTGATTTTTCCCCAGAATGCCGGCCTTCCAAAAAGCTCTGGCAGGCCCAAAAATCCCTTTAGTCACTTCATCGTTGGTGAGAGGTATGTTGACTCCTGATTGCACAGTGGACCCTGCATACATGTTGTGAAGGCGTGTGACTGGCTGGGGAGAAAGCCAATGAACCCATTCTTGATGTGAAAACCACTCTAAAGCAAAGGGGAGATGCTTTAAAGGAACCGTTGCTTGTACTATGTTGCTTGCAACGGCCACTAACCGAACAGTAGTTTGGATATTCTCATTTGAACTCGGAAGGGACTCCTTTCGCCGAAGTGCTTCCAAGAATGCCACTTCCCACTGTACGGCTAAGCTGTGTGATACACTGAAAGGGGTGTTTCTACGTTTTTCAACTGGGTGTCCTTCAAATGGTAGAATTATATTGAAAGGAAGGTTTCCATGCGAATCATTCACCAGTCGCTCGTATATGAGATCGCCATGGCTGAAAGATTTCTTGTTCTTTAGCCCCCTGGGTTGAACAAAGCCGGAGGAGTGCGAGAGGAATTTCAGAAACAGAGAAATTCAAGCATATAGGAGGCTTCTATTAAGTGTCAAGTGATTGCAATGAAGCAATTCTTAAACTACGCCTTTCTAAACCAGTTTAAATTGAGCCTGGAATGCATACAACGAATTAATGCTTACTCTAAAATGGGCTCCCATTCCGGTGCCAGTTTCGACTCCGCACCGTAATCGCCGATCCATGCGATTCCAGCCAGAGCTCGTAGCCTCTGCACCGTTAAATAATCATAGACGAATACAAGATAGCAGCCATGTGGGAGATACCCTATGATTTCGCTTCCTGACTCAGCCGCAACTGCATGAAGATCATCTAAAAATGAGGCCCGAAACATGGCTTCCTCATTCAGCTTTACCAGTACTTGCTTCTTAAGTAACAATCTTATTCGTTTTGGGTCGAAGGTAATTTTCTTATCAGATAACGCTACTCTTCTTGACACGACTGTTTCAAGGTCGACCTTTGGGCTTCCCCTGTCTCCGCTTTCACCCAATTTCTCTTCCACTTCTCCAGCATTGAATGTAGGATAATTACATGTGTTATGTGGATTTTTTATATTCAGAGCATGTGTACATTGTGATCTATGGGCATCTATAGAGGAACTCTGAGAATGGAGAAGAGTTGGAAACACTTGCGAGTCAGAACCAGCATGGAACGACTCCTCTGTGATTTCCGGGACGCTATGCGTATCTACCGTGTGGCTGGCTAAGAAAATCTTGTGCTGCAGCGCCAAATTAGGGTCCAGAATGGACAAAATGCAGCCGAGAAGGAGCTTCTGCAGAACATTGGCGGGAATATGACGCACTTTATGATCCAAAACTAGGATAAACATGCTGCTTATCAAATAAAGATTAAAACTTTCAAAATATGCACTAGTCTCCTCGTATGATAATCATACGTCCATCGAGAAGAAAACACAAAACTGTGCAGAATCTTGCAACCGACAAAACTGATTGCGCCGCCAAGTTCTTGAGAGACAGGGAGAGTGAAGACGGAGACTGGGATAGTGAGGGAGAGTGGGAGAGGTAGAGCGAGTGAGCGAGCCAGAGAGAGAGAGAGAGAGAGAGAGCGGGAGAGAGAGAGCAGGAGGGGAGAGCCCCTCCCGCAGCAGCGGCGGGCGCGCCGGCCGGCGGCCCCGATCAGCGGAAGCGGCAGGCGGCTCGATGGGGCGAACAGGTTCTATGGACGCAGTTGGGAAAATTGGGCACATTCAACGGAATCACCCACATGGAACGCGCTCAACACATGGAACTGTGCAATCGGGAAGCTTCTGGTAGTTGTGAAGGGTTTAGGGTTCTAGGGTGTTCAGAGTGCAACCCCAATTTCATGTTTCATGCTTTTGTGGAGTCGAACCATTCGCCTGACCACCGCGTCCCTAGCGCCGCGCGATGTAATGGACTTAGTTGGTAGTTGTCTGATCATGTTTGAGTATGAATTTGAGGTTGTCAACCATTGAGGGCCGCATCATCTCACATTGTCGACGGAGCCAGTCGTTGGGCCTCTTGTTTGTTCGCGCGCGCTACAGCGCATGCATGCTTCCCCACATAGCGCCGACCCTCCAATGGCGACCAAAGAAAGGGCAGCCAAGCAAGGCGATGGAGGCCATCATGGTCAAGAAACCATGAACTATTTGGTAGTCTTTGAGGTAGCCATGGCCATGGCGGAGAAGGAGGGCCAGTGGCGGACCTACGTATACAAGTTGGAGGGTGGAGGCAAAGCTCCCCCTCAGGTTTTGAAGATTCAACTTCTTATAGTTTTCTCTTATGTTTTTTTTATTCTGAAAGAGGGTTTAGCGCCCCCTCAGCAAAATTCCTGGACGCGTCACTGGCAATGCTGGAGAAAGTCGGGAGCAGGCTGGGGCAATTGATAGTCGGAAAAGGATGTGCATCGAGAAACTTGCAAGAGTGGTTGTTGCAGGAGCTCTATACCATAACTCTAATTGAGTGAAAGATGCGCAGGCAGGTGAGAGTTTCATACAATTTTTTTTTTAATTTGTGTGGAGTCGACGCGTCGATCTTGGAAGTGTGAGGGGCCGACGCTTGAGCAGCTTGTTTCTCAGCTGCTTTCGCCTTTATCGAGATTCGAGAGTCGAGGTTGATGGCTATGTATGGGCCATTGCACTCTTGGAGCATACATGGCATGAGGGGCAGTGGTCAGGCCTGGACCAATGGCGGATCGACATATACAAGTTGGGGGGTTGTAGGCCCACTGAGGTCTTGAAAATTCGACTCTGTTTAGTTTTATCTTATGTATTTTATTCTGAAAGTGTGCTTAGCCCCCCCCCCTCAGCAAAAAATTTGGATCCGCCTCTGGCTTGGACATGTAGGCATATATTGCACTTGAACTTGTACATTTAATGAAAATACCACCAACCCTAAATGACAACTCTGCATAAGGTAACGCCACGTGGAAAGATAATGAGGAAGGAAGACGTGACACAATGTTGGCAAACGCAGCTCTGTCTTAAGACTTTTCTAGCACCAAATATACTTCATACAATGCACAAGTCGTGCACAACTCCGAAAACATTTATATTTCGACCTTTTCTGGTTTGTATCCGAACTGTGTATCTGTTGGATGGAACAGTTGTTTTCCTTTGCATTCCTGGGATTAAAGCAATTTAAAGAGAAATGCCTTAACAAGGATAGAACCAAGCAAATCACCCTCCAGCATTCACATTTCATAGCCTGGTTTTCTTACAACTATCGAAGGCATGCTTGTCAATGTAAGCCATGGCGCGGTTTGCCAACATGCTGACTATATATTGGTTGCGTTATTTTCTATTCATCACATGTGCAATACCCGTACTCGCATCCCCCTGTGATAACCAGTGGCGGATCCAGGATTTCTTCTGAGGTGGGGCTACGCCCTCTTTCAGCATAAAATACATAATATTAAATTATAAAAAGTTGAATTTCCAAAACCTGAAGGGGGGATAAACCCTCTTTCAGCATAAAATACATAAGATAAAATTAGAAAAAGTTGACTTTCAAAACCTGAGGGGGAGCTTCTCCCCCCGAACTTGTATTTGCAGGTCAGCCACTTGTGATAACTTTTTAGGGGGCCAGATGTAGGCACTGATCATTAGGGGGAGTTTGAGCTCCACGGGAGCCCGATATTCAGCGCTTGGACATGCAACTTTCGCCGCCTATCTGACTACTCGGCTGATGAAGCTTCAGGGGATCCCAAGGAGACATTTCCCTTTCCGTACCACACAGCCACTTTAATTTGGCCTTCTCACGATCGAGCATGAAGACGGCGGTGCTGCAGTCTGCAGGCAGCTCGCACGTCCAGGACAGTGGCGGATCCGCGGCTGTCGCAAAACTTGACAAGCTTGAATGTTGAATAGTAAAAGTACACTTGGATTTCAGAGTTTTTTTCCCAACCGAATGATCAGCTTCCCCTGAACTACCCTGCAGCCGGCCCTGATCCAGAACGTTCGGATTGTCCCGAGACTCCTTTCGACCCTTCTTTGCATTTTCGTTGAAGAAATTTACAACTCCATAGGCTATACTAGCGGCTCGTACGGAAATTATGACCAGCCGCTCGCGTATGTGCGTGCGGGGAGCGTGTCTAAGCTCCCAGACAGAGCAGACCATTGCTCCGATGGAGGCAGTCATGTCGAAATTCATGATTGCGGGAAGGAGAAGGACGAAGACAAGCCTTCGCCACGTGCTCTGCTCTCCAGCGCGTACATTCAGTCAGTCAGTCGCGGCGCGCTTTAAGGTCGCCATGGCCGCCATGGCTGCCTGCCTGCCTGCTCGCCCGCCGGTAGTTAAGCAGGCAGGAAGGCAGGCAGTTATTCAACGCCCGCAACAGCCTCCCTTCCTGCAGCGCAGAGCCGTACAGGTGCAGGGGCCGCCAGGCTTGTGCAGGCTTGGCCGTACTGGGACCGGCAGGGCTCAGATCTCGCAATTTGATTCAAGATTCTTACAGTATCTGAGATACTTGAAAACATCTACGAGATCTTTCTCATTCCGCCATTTCTTTTTCAGACTGAATCAAAGCCTTCTAGATCCTGATAATTTTAAGATCGTGTACTTGGCTAGATTATAGTCCAATCCGGGTCCAGATGAAAGTTTTTGGAATCTATTCGCTATCTGTCACCTCCAGATCTCGATTTGATGAATCTAACATCGTGATTGACAGAATCAGATATGGTACAGTTGTCTTGCAGCGTATTATGGCAATCCCATCTGAGCCCCTCATCCACAAGAAAAGGAAAACGACAAAGTATGACCTTACAGTATCTTTCCGTCGTAAGTAGGGATGGATTAATTACGACTATATAATATATATTATATTATACAACTGTGACGACTAGATAACGGCTGATATATATTACTTTACAACGCCTTTACAACATGCACGGTCGTACGGTCGTACGACCGTACATGTCCCTGCCTCTCGGCGGCGAGCACGAGCACGAGCAGACAGAGTGAACCAGACGGACGCATTTCGCAACGCCAACGCCAAAACGACCTAATTTTGGTATGGTACGACCGTACGACCGTACGAGTACGGTCGTCAATTGTTCAAAACGAGTGGGTATAATATATGTAATAAATTGTTTTACTTTGTAATATATTACTACTTTTAAACCCGTTGTAAAATATATAATGTATTCGGAATTTATAACGCGGGCCATCCCTAGTCGTAAGACTAATAGCGGTCGAAATGGCCGGTTGAAGTACGGTGATGGCGCCGGCACCGGCAAGTTATATCGCCATATCGGAAATACACTGGCGATATGGAGATATGAATATCCGTCACGGAAACGCTAAGAACATGATAATATATGGACTTTACGGAACTGTAACTGTAACAGCGTTTTAGGGTTCGAATTTGTAGCAGTGTGTCGAGAGACAGGGCGAGGGCTGCAGGCAGGGCTGCAAGCCTCAAGGAATGGCAGCCATGGCGGCGGTTAGGGCCACGAGCGCAGCTCTGGGAAGGAGCTCCGCCGGCGCGAGGTGCGCCATGGCGAGCAGCGAGGTGGAGACACAGACACAGACGCTGACGATGGTGCGGCCCGACGACTGGCACCTCCACCTGCGCGACGGCGCGGGGCTGCTCTCCGTGGCGAGCCACAGGTGAGGCGTCTCTCTCCCTCTTTTTCTCTGTCACGTTTGCGATTTTCGAGAAAGCCGTGCAAATGGTATATATATCTAGTTTCCTTTTCCTCTCTATTTTTGTTCGGGCTGCCGCTCGCCCTCCATTCCGCTTTTCTCCTTTCATTGTTCTTTTCTCCCACGCTTTTTTCGCCCTTCATTCCTTTTTTAATTTTGGAAGTAGGAAAAAATGGATTGCATTTCCATTTCTCATTTGTCAAGAGTTTGATGATTGTAATTGTTTCATTTTGCCTGGATTACAGTGCTGCTGTGTTTGAAAGGGCCATCATCATGCCAAACCTGCGTCCTCCTGTAACCTCCACAGCCATGGCTACAGCCTACCGACAGCGTATTTTGGAAGCCCTTCCTCCAGACACTACATTTCAGCCTCTCATGACTCTTTATCTCACTGACAACACTTCTCCCGAGGAGGTCAAGCTCGCAAGTATGGGCTTCATACGAAATGAACGATTATCTTGATTTTCTTCTGCTCGATGTGCTCTGTTGATCCAAAGGTTTCAGCTCTAAAGCTCAGATGAGGTGTTGCAGAGCAGAGTGGAGTAGTACATGGCTTCAAACTGTATCCTGCCGGGGCTACAACTAATTCTGATGCTGGTGTCACCGACCTCTTTGGTCGCTGCATTCCTGCATTGGAAGCCATGGCTGAGCTTGGCTTCCCTTTGCTGGTATTCTTCTGAACCACATGATGCTTGGCAATTACTATTATGCATATAGGTCTCGTCGGAAGCTCACCTTTTTCCGTGAGCATTGCTTTCTTTTTCTTATTTCTTCATAGCGTAAAAATCTTCATGATCTAAAGTTGGTTTTTTTCGCGAGTCATCTGTCTTTCGTGCTCTTTGGCAGCCATAGTGATACAGACCTTTCATACACCAATTCAAATGTGTGCCGCTTGAACAGGTACACGGAGAAGTCACAGATCCTGATGTTGACATGTTTGACCGGGAAAAAAAGTTTCTAGAACGTGTGCTTGCTCCTCTTTTGGACCGAGTGCCCACACTGCGTATCGTGCTTGAGCATGTTACAACTGCCGAAGCAGCAGAATTTGTCGAATCGGGTCCCGAAGGTAGCCATTGATTACCCTCATATTGCACCGCAAATTCACAGGCTAGGTTTTAAATTCGAGTTTAAAAGAAGTTTTTTTCTTTTTGAAGTCGTTTCTTTCTGGTGTATGGCTGGAAATGTCTTTATTTTGCTTGGAGACAGGCTCATGCTTTCGGTATAGTGTGATGTTGGACCAGGAAGAATTGCTGCTACAGTTACTCCTCAGCACCTTCTGCTCAATCGAAACGCGCTTTTCCAGGGCGGAATCCGGCCTCATAATTTCTGTTTACCAGTGCTGAAGCGAGAAAGTCATCGTAAGTGATACTGAATCGCCTATCTGTCCTTCCAATTGTTCAGTTTGTCTATCCATGCTTGCGATGCTGTTCAGGACCTGTGAGATTTTGTATGTGAGACATCGTTCCTTTTCTGCTGAAAGGAACACATTTGACATAGGACAATGTGAACAAGTGAACAAGTGAAGTTTCAACAAACGTTCTCCTCTTCTTCTACTTCTCTTCTTATTTTTTGGCAGGTCAAGCCATTGTTCGAGCGGTAACCAGTGGCAGCAAGCGTTTCTTTCTTGGCACTGACAGCGCACCCCATGAAAGGCAAACCAAGGAAGCTCCATGTGGCTGTGCAGGAGTGTTCAGTGCTCCTGCTGCCCTTTCTTTGTATGCTCGCGCCTTTGCCGAAGTATGTGATCTTAGTATCCACCCTGTCCCCTTAAATTTCTTTTGGTTCACAATTCTATGTCTCTCCATTTTGTTTCTCGATCTTCTCTCTGTCACATTCCCGTCTTCCCAGTTTCTGCTGTCTTCTTCTCCCTCCTCGTCTTCTCTCCTTTTTCCCAGTTTTACCAGTCTCTGTTTTCCTCGCTACACTTTCCGTCGCCCCATCCACCTTTCTCACATCACTCAACACTCTCGCCACGATGCTCTCCCCCCTTGCCTTTCCCTCTCTATCTCTCCCGCCCTCCTTCACTTGTGGCTCAGTCTAGCATTGGGTTCTTGGCTTTGCTGTCCCTTTCCTCGTCAGCCAACTTCACTTTGAGAGGGAGAAGCTAGCACACATTGCTTCAAAAGCTGCAACAAACCATTATGAATAGACCACGCCATTTTCTGGGCGTGGGTGATGAACTGAACCGTGCTTGCATGAGACATTAAGGAGACTGCACAATACAAAATGTGAATGAGGGCCAACGAAGACCAAAGTCATTAACCTTAGTCTTGCAGTCGCTTTTACTTGCTTTCATTTTGCCTTACTTAACTTCTACAACTTTGCATTATGCAATCGTCCACCCTCATAACCTAAAGGCTATCATGATAATTGCTTGATCTGCAGGCAGGAGCTTTGGACAAGCTTGAAGCATTTGCGAGCTTTAACGGGCCCGATTTTTATAGGCTGCCTCGCAACTCGGGGAAGATAACTCTGATTAGAAGACCGTGGAAAGTTCCGGAAAGCTTCAATTTTGGAGACGGTGCTGTTGTCCCCATGAGCGCTGGAGAAGAGCTTGAATGGGCGGTGCTATGAGTCCTTCCGACCCCATCTCATCTCTGGCACATACAATGATGGACCTTGTTGGTTACGATGCAGAAGCTCACCAGTTTCTTCTCCAATTGAACCTTTCCCGTACATTTTTGTAGGGCACAAGCCCAGCCTTCGAAATGTTGCCTAATGTTTCATGCCTACATTGCCAAGAACTGGACGATGATGTCGTTGGCGACAAAATTACGTGGACAAACGAGACGTGACGTGATTTATGCTGATGGCAAATGAACCCATGAAGTGCTCCGCCATCCATGCATCCACGCATCCATACATCCATACATCGATGCATCCATGCATCCATTCATCCATGCATCCATGCATTCATGCATCCATGTATCCATTGCATCCATGCATCCATACATCCATGTATCAACGCATCCATGCTACGTCGGGGAAGTCAATTACGGAGGGCCAAAGTTTATTTCCTTTGAGAAGTCAAAATCGTTAATTTCTTATGTGTTCAACCAATTGAACCAAATTGAATTGGTAGTAGGGTATGTCAATGTCGATCTACAGAAACATCGAAGAGTGAGGATGAAAACTCGATACGAGCTTTGAGGTATTCGATTTTGGTGATAGTTACGAGATTTATCGCTTAACGAGATTACACGATATACCGATCACCCTCATGTATCGATGTACTGGTCGAGTGCTGACCCATGGAAAGCTGTGAGAGGGCTGCGTGTTCTGCACGCGCAGGCACATTACTCCTACAGGCTTTCGGTCGAGCAGCGATCTTAAAAAAAGAACTGGTGGAAGAAAGTGGCATAGTTTTGCTTGGTTCAATGTTTCAAGCGAGAAAGAAATGATTCTGTTTTATTTTGATGTAGTGCTGCTCGTCGAGCGTGAATCAAAGCAACTGCATCGCAATGTCACACAATTCGACTTCTCCTGCAGTTATCCTGATGAAGGGCCATCCCGGCACAGGGAAGAGCACCCTCGCAAAAGGCCTTGCAAGAGCCCTCCGATTTCCCCTTCTTGACAAAGATGATGTCCGGGACTGCACCATGACTCTGCAGCATTCCTCGGCTCTGCCAACATCAAGTACTTTAGACAGTAGAATGGAAACTGTGAAGGAGCCTGCAGCTATGGATTCGGGTTTTCTGAGTCCAAACGTGGACCCTGCCGCACTTAATAGCTTATCATATGAAGTTTTATGGCGGATGGCGTCTACGCAGCTTTCGTTAGGGCTAAGTGCCGTCATTGACACGCCACTGGCGCGTGAGGAGCTCTTCCGCACCGCCTGCTTGCTCGCAGCAGACAATGGCGCTAAGGTGTTCGTGGTGGAATGCAGGCCGAAGGATGAGCAGGAATGGCGAAGGAGGCTGGAATTGAGAGCACGGGAAGCAATGCAGAGTTACGAGGCTTCTCAGATGGGTGAAACACAAGGTACTTTTTTGTTTCGTCTCTCATATGGAGCTCTTCCTTTTTGTTGGTCTCTGTACTTTCTGCAGCAATAATGTGACGAAATGAGGGGTTTTGTTCCATTCGTCAAAAGTGAAGAAAGCTGCAGAAAGCTGGTTGTGTGCTATTGAGAACGCTGGAAAAGAGTTTGCTCGATGAATGAAGTCTCGAAGAAGGAATGATTTGGAGCAAATGATTGGATTCGCCAACTGATAACAACACACTATTGCCAATGCAGAGAGTGATGAAGGGTGCAAGAGGAGTAGTAACCAAGCAGGCATGCTGACATGGCACAAACCTGCAACATGGACTGACATGCAAGAGCTGCTTGCCAAGTACAAGGGCTGCTGGGAGTATGACATGGGGTCAATACCCCATTTGGTGCTTGACACCACGTTCTTGGGTCAAGAAGAAGTGCTGGAGACAGCATTAGCTTGGCTATCCCCCCGGCTGGCCTCCACGTATATCTGATCAATTCTTGAAAACGCTGGTTATCTCTTTGCACATACATGCGCAGGGAGAGCGGGCTGTTTCCTTTTGTTTTCCAAAGAAAGTGCGCACTCAACAGATTCGGTAAGCTTGGTAACAGAAAATTAGGTTCCATTGTTGTGTCATTTTCACGCTCGAGATATCGCCTGAGTAGAGATAAGAGTGAGCCTGTTCGTTTGAATCTGAGTTCGTGTGACGTATCCCAGCCTTCTGCTATTTGCCTCGCAAAGTCAGGGTGCATATTCCCTAGCAATGGACACTGATCTGACGCACGCCGCACAAACCTTTTTGGTTCCATTTGTGACTAGTTGCAGGCAGAAGTGTTTGGTAATAGCAACACTGCCAGGAAATATTGCCTTTGTTAGTTTTATAAGGTGCTTATTGTGGCTTACCGTTGATCTGCAGGGCCTAAAGGAGGAAGCTCGCTTTGTCGTTCAGAAATAATGTTTCGGGAGTCTGTGGCAAATGACGAGTTCTTTAGATCACCAATTAGAGTCAGCAAATTTTTATCTGTCTCCAGTAGGTTCTTGCTCCTGAACGTCAACAGGCTTTAAACAACCTTGGACTACCCCTTCTGCAGCTTAACAGAACAAATGATTCTACGTTGATATGACAAAATGTGTTCAAGTCAATGTTTGAGCCAATGTACCCCCCCCTAATTGATGATTCGAACTTTGAATCCAATGCAGGTACACACTTCGTTCTGTTTATCCCTACGAAATAACCAAATTCAGCTCATAGCTCTTTTCGTTTGTCCCTTAGGTCCTTTGTGACCGGTTCCTCCTGGTTCTCCACGTTGCTTTTTTCCATGTCCATTTCATGGCATCGCCACCGTGAGTTCAATGCCAATTGATCTCTCTAAAAATGCTCAAAGGTGTTCAAAAGTGGTCCAAGGTGGTGCTCAGCAAGTGGCCTGCCCCAGCCCATAAGGTGAAGGCCAGTTTACCAAGAGCACCCTTCTCAAGGCTGGCAAAGTGGGTTGTGGCCGTGTCCGTGTTCAACGGGTACCGTACCGTTCCACCCCCAGTAAAACTGCACCCAGTTACGATAATGTTCCAGGTGCCCAGTTACGATAATGTTCCAGGTGCTCGTACAGTAACTGTACGAAAATATATGGCAGGTGTACTTTTGTACGGAAAAGTTGAGGCTCAGTGACCGACTGACCGCAGCGCCGACCGGCCGTTACGGTACGGAATGTACGGATAGGCCCATGAAGCGAATTCAGCGGGCAGTCATTTTTGTAATAAAAAATGTTTCTCCACCATTGACCGAACGACACATGTAAAATAATGTTTTTTTCCTGCCCGAATGTTTCACATTCAGAGCTTTAGACACTCTTGAGTAATAGAAATGTAAATAATAAAAACTAACGTTGGAGACGCTCCCAGGGAGGGAGGAGAGCTCGCAGGGCGCCATGGCTGCGGTCCTCGCGCCGCCCTCCCGCAGCTGAGGGAGCCACGAGGCGCCTATCTCCATGTTAGGCTACAGCCTGCGCCATCGGGCAGCTAAGTACATTTCCCGCCGCCCGCGCGGGCTCCTTGTGGCCTATGGCCTCTGCTTTCTCCTCCTTCTCGGCCTCTTTGCAGAACTGCATAACTATGGCGGGAAGGTGGAAGGCGGAGTTCCCTCGGAGGGAATCCATGGAGGAAAACATGTATTTCTGGATCGCATCAGAAAAATGCCGTGGATGGCGCTCCAAATATTGACATCTGGCAGGGGAAAATGGGACAGGACGGGGAGGGAAGGTGGCAGAGAGGGAGGGAGGGAACCACTTGAGGGGGAGAGAGTAAGAGTGGGGGAGGGAGTGGGAGAGGGCGGGGGAGAGGGAGGCTATAGGAACCTGAGGGAAGGAGAGGATGCTCCTGCAGAAGTGGGAGGGAACGGGAGATTTAAACCTGCAGTTAACTTAATTGAAGGATGGACCCCCTCGGTTCCGACTGCCCTTTTGAGAAAGGGAATTGCTTATGAGGGGGATTTGCTCCGTATGGATAAATTTCTTCACAAGGTGCGCTTGTCAGGACAGAGTTCTAGCGCTGATTTAGAGTTCCGCACACGCAGAGTAGGTCGTGTACTTGAAGGGATGGAGAGGAGGGAGAGAGAGGGAGAGGGGAGGGACGGAGAGAGGGAGTGAGAGAGTACATGCATGTAAAAGAATGGATTGATTGCATTTTTATCGCAGAGTGTGGTTGTTTGTCGCGAACATTAAAATAAGCAATGCTGCTGGGAGTGTGGTCAAGCTCGCTGCAAATCATGAGGGAAAACTTAGGTTGAATCTGTTCAAGTTTTGGTTGTTTTTTTTTTTTAAATACATGTACCTTTTTTTTTTTTTTTTATGGAAGGGGTTCGCAGGTCGCTGTAGAGAGGAAGGCGGTGACTGTGGTTGCACTGGGAAGCAGCTGCACTTCAGAGTTTGCTGGGAGAAAGGGGCCTCAGCTGAAACTGCTGAACCTGGACCAGGATGAGTTTGAAAGGTGAAGAAAGGCAAAAGCCTTGTTGATAGCTTGAGCGCAAGAGTTTTTTTTGACGCGAGGTTTATTTTTCATTTGTTAAGGAAAGGTGCACTACTTCATGCATTTTTACTCAATTAGGCGATTAATCATATACCTGTGACCCCCTTTTGGAGAACAGCGTTAGGGAATGAACACGTTGAACAATTGTTTTTCGGGTACGCTAAATGGCGTAATAAGTACATTTGGAGCTTTTCTATGCTTCATGGACGAATTGTTAAACAAACGATAATGAAGTGTAAAACCATTGAGCTCCAGTTAAGGGTGCTAACGGCAGCTCTTCTGCTTACTCCTCCGCCTATGCCGGCACGTTTAGAATAATCTTCAAAAAGAGAAATAGGGAATAGGATTCAGACACGGTTTATTTAATAGTTTATTCATGTTCTCCATGGACGGTCATTTCGCTGAAAATCTAGACGTCCGCTGTGTTGACCCTGTGGATGTGTAGAGTGCTATCCTGTACTTGTTAACGGAAAAACCACAATAGATCTGCCTTTTTATCGGGGAAATTAGCGCAAGGTGCTCTGCCACTCATGCAGTAGAATTCATTACACTCTAAATTCTGATAGGAGGCTACTTTAGAAGTGTGCCATGTACTCCCCTCTTGAAATCCTGAAGAGCGGATGTCGATCTTATTGATCTTTGGAGTTATGACAATGGTTTTGCCAATTCATGTCTGTCCAGTTTGAACTAGGAAAACAATTTAGGCAATCGACCGTACCATCAACAATCCCTATGACGCTGCTCCCTTTCACTAAGAAACATTGGCAGTCTGCTGCCTTACCGATTCTAGTTGCAGCAATCTTACCCTAACAGCCAAAAAATGCTTTTGCGTATGCACTGCTTGGTGTTGACCATCGTGTGAACGTCCCCTTCTACCCTTCGAATTGCCCCTTCATCTCGCACCCTTTTTTCTGTGTTGTTGTTTGAATTATGGCAGAGTGGTGAGCGCAGATGGGTGGCTGAGCTCGTCCCTTGATGCTTTGGTGAAGGCATATCCACCCATAGAGCCAAAGCGGTGGACAAATGGCAGCTCGGGATTGGTCGTTGAGGAGCCGTACTGGCTGATCAACCTCGGAATAGGCGGTGTTGGCCCAGGTTCTTGGGCTGCTTGCTTAGGGTATGAACCCATTGGTTTAACAAACCTATATTTGCAGATTGAAGTTGGGTGGTAATTGCTGAATTTCCTTAGGAATAGCAAATGAAGAAGTTCTGAATTGTACTTACATCTACAAATGTTGCTTTTGGGGGTCTTTCCTCCAGGCATATGTATTTTGGAATGCTTCCTAAGGCGGTAGACCTTGTCGTGGTGGAATGGGCCCTTGCGGACAACAATGAGCAGTATTTGGAAAATCTTGATCGTGTGCTGCAGCACATGCTTCAAATGTGGGACCCCCCACCTGCTATCCTTTTCGTCAACTTCTTCTTTTGGTGCAGAGGCAACCTTTGGTGTGGTGGAGCCTCGGGGGTAACCTTCCGAACCCTAAAAGCTTGCCCAAGTTTGATTCCTTTATTTGCAACTTAATGGAAAGTGGAACGAAACGATTCGAATTACTAGTGGTTATCTGGGGACATTGCTCTGCAGGTCGATCCTGTGAGTGGCAGGGAAAGTTGGGGTCATGGAGAGCAGCAGCAGTTGACGTGGAACAACATTGGAGTGTTTAGCTTCAGCTCAGGAGAGGGCAAGGGGGGGGGTTATGTGTTGGAGGACAACATCACAGTTCTCGCTCAGTACTATGGTCTCCCTTCAATATCTATGCGAAATGCCTTCTTTACACTTGCCGCTCAAGCTGTGAGACCCATCACTTACATTCCCTCCGGGATTGTTCATCGGTCATCATGCAATCTTGATATGGGGGGTCCATAGAAGTGAATACGAAACTAGTTCTTACATCTTTTTCTTATTTTTTAAGGTTGTTGGGGTTCAAAAGTCAGGGAAAGTGACAGGGCATGGGCAGTGGGCGTGGGAGGCCATGGATGATGCAGAGAGAAGGCTATAGACTGCATGATCAGATAGAGAAGAATGATAAGGGGCTGCATCCCAGCCAGGAGCAGGCGAAGGGCCGCTATGCAGATGTGCTTATCCACTTCTTTGCGCGCGCACTTTCAGGTATTCTCACGAACTTCAAAGGGAACTTACTAAATTACGTCAAAATTGAACTCTTTTTCGATCTTGTTGGCAGCTTAAAGAGCTGTGAGCTACCCTCACGTGATGAGATTTTGTTTAGTAACTCGATAGTGATGTGGTTTGCACCTGTACCTTGTCGCCAGGTATGACGGAACGGAAGGCGAGTTCAGAGTCTGAAGATGCAGCCGATATAGAGAGTTCTTTGCTCGCTGTTCCGCCTCCCTTTTTTGCAAGATGGCGCCCTGATTTGTACGGCCGTAACCAAGCACAAACGCAGCTTTGCTATACGTATGAAACAAAGCTTGGAAGGGAGCCCCTTGTTCGACGAGCAGAAGGATTCAATTTTACGCGAGATCCTGATTCTAAATACCCCAAGCCCGGCTTCGGCACATGGACCGAAGGTATGACCATTCGTGACTGTATGCATTGGCATAGTGAGAAGCTGAGAAAGAATATGGCGGTGAAACACACTCAAAAGTGGGGGGGAAGGAGTTGTGAGAGAGCAGAAAAGTGGAAGTAGAATCTGGATGGGTTTGGACTAATTCTCAGGTGAGAACGCTTCCATTTGTTACTTCTGTTTGCAGGAAGTGTGGTGGAGTTTGTCCTTGACACAACTCCGAATGGCAAAGTTCTGCAACTCGACTCGTTGCATGATGCATCCACCCTGCAGGCCATGGTGGAGTTCAGGTATCTTGTGAGCTATGAGAGGATGGGGGGGGTCCTGGTCTCCTGTGTGGAGGGATGCCGCTGTACGGATGCTCACATAGAGGCGACAATCGACCAGCATTGGTCCATCGCACAGTCACGCGTGATCCATGTCACGCAAGGTCCGCAGTGCGTCATTCGGCTGGTCAGCACGAGGAGTGAGAGGGGGTCGAAGTTTAAGATATTGAGCATAGCAACCATGTTTCAACCGCAGGAGGCAGTAAGCAGACAGCCATGAGGAGGGGGTATGAGGTGTATGCGCTTTTTTTCCCGCAGGTTGTACTTTAATTTGTCCAAAGAGTTAGTCTTTCATTTGTTCACTTGTTTGATGAATCAATTTATGTCATATGGATCCATTCTCCCTTGCTTGATGAGTGATGGTGGTGGCAACTATTAGCCACCGCATCGCTTACATTCTTTTTTTTTTATTAATTTTTTGATTAGCCACTTTGGCTTGGTTAGAAATAAAAGATGCATCGGCTAAGCAATAAAATTATTAAGGAAATAAATGCCAACTAGACAGTCAATCCTAATTATATCGGCTGGTAATGCTTGACTTCTGAGTTGCATCGTAGTCACAATAGACACAAATAGATCAATTGTTTCGACAGTTCTGTCGAGCCATTGCAACCGCGCCAATGTCCCCCCCCCACTCTTCAACGGAAACTCCCAGCGATCCATCCCTTGACGCTAGTTCTGTCAGTACCACCCTTGTCATATTTAAATTACTCAAAATAGTCCGTCGTTCAGGCACGACATCGCCACGACTGTGATGCAGTCTTACACTCAAATTTACCTTCGTAGAGATGTCAGTCAGAAATGTGACGCGATTGACAGTCAAACGACTACCAACGGGTACTTTTCGAGATAGGAAAATGGCATACTTTTGGTACTTTTCCCTTCAAAAAAAATCTTACACGCTATGGTCATACTCGTGGCTGCACATACATCACTGTAGCTGGTAACTGAAAGTGGGACTGAATCGAACAATTGGAAACTGTTCCCGTTCCCAGCACCTGTCCAGTTCCCGCAATAAGGCCATTCTTCTGCTGCCAAAGCCGCCTTTTTTTGTAACCAGTTTTCCACGACAAACCAGGTTTGCAATTTTGCCCTCAAGTTCGGCAAGGCGACGGCCCAGGGCGGAAAATCCATTTGGCCTCGGGCGGCTGGCGCTCTGAGGCATCTGCCAATCGCAGACGACCACGTATGATCTTGTCCACGTGGTCAACTTCTATTGGTCCACCTCACCAAATGTCCATTACCGGAACCCTGGGCTCCCCTGGGCTTCCATTGACTTTTTCCAGATTTGACCACGTGTCGTCTAACGATTGGACGTCGTTTCGTGACGTGACAGCGCCCGCGGCCACCCGTACATTCGTACGTTCGTACGGTCCCTCCAAGCTTGGGCCGTTGGGTGTCCGCGAATCGCAGCCCCGTTCGCGCCGTTGTGCACCAATCACAGACCGCCACGTGGTGGCCCTTCAAGCGGAAGGCCCCTCACCGACATTGGCACCGACATTTCGTTTTTTTGTGCGACCGCGCCGACATTTGGGGGCAAGTGGCGGGCCGGCGTGTCGGCGGCGGGGCGGGCAGCAGGAATAGTTTTCACCTACCCGGGGAGGGGTTCGACTACTCCGGAGCTGGCGTTACACGTGCGACTATGTTGTCTTCTGCCCGTCGGAGCGACGGGGACCCGTTGGGAGCTCCTGGCTCCCCTCGGGACCGCAGAGGGCCTCCACAGAGCCTTGGCAGGGGGGAGAGGGGGAGAGAGAGGGAGAGGGGGGGAGAGAGGGGGAGAGGGAGAGGGGAGAGAGAGGGGGAGAGAGAGGGAAAGAGAGAGAGGGAGGCGAGAGGGGGAGACAGAGCGGAGAGAGAGGGGGGGAGAGAGAGAGGGACGAGAGAGGGGGAGAGAGGGAGTTGCGAGGGTTAGGGAGGGAGTGCGGGAGAGGGAGGAGGAGAGCGAGAGTGGCGATAGGGTGGAAGAGAGAGTGAGGGAGAGGGAGGGTAAGCGGACGAGAGAGAGGAGGTTCGGGGAAAGAGTGTAAGTGGCGCAGGGGGAGAGGAAGAAGGAGAGGTGGGTGGGGGAGAGAGAGAAGGAGTGGGGAAGTGGAAAATAAGGAAAGGGAGGAGACGAGGGTAAAGTAGGAGGGAGGGAAGGAAGCGCGGCAAGTTAAACACGGAAGAGGAGTGAGAGGAGAAGGAGAGTGAGATGGAGCTGGAACAGGATAGAAATACGGGAATGGTGAGATAACAATTAGGGAGAGAAAGAGTGACGGTGAAAAAGAGAGAAAGGAGGCGAGAGAGAGAGAGAGAAAGAGAGAGAGAGAGAGAGGAAGAGAGGAGGGGAGAGAGAGAGAGTGACAGAGTGACGGCGAAAAAGAGAGGGAGGAGGCGAGAGAGAGAGAGAAAGGCTCGATGGCGAGAGGCCTTGAAAGCTCGTCGGGACTCCTCGGGGAGGGCGGAGGCTTGTCGTGGCTTGGGAGGAAGAAGGTGGCCATGGCTAGTCATTCGGGTCCCTTGAACAGCGCTCTCTCGCTCCCCTTAAAGAAGAGAGAGGAAAAAGTAATGCAGGAGAAGGAGAGGGAGAGGGAGAGGGAGAGGGAGAGGGAGGCACCTTTCAACTGGCAGCGAATCTTGGCCCCACTTCCGGCCTCCGCTGTGCTTGAACGGCAAAATACAGTCCCGGAATCGAGAGGAGAGTCGGCTTCATTTTTCGGAAATGAAGAATTCGGGGTTCGGGAAGGGCAGTATTTGGAAGAGTATTCGAGAGATTCGGCAAAACTGGAGTGGAGGGGGAGAGCAAAGTCTGTGGGGAAAAGGGGAACTCATGAAGGCGAGGAGAAGGCGGTGAATTTCGAAGCTGCTTCCTTTGAACCGCAGAACCCAAAGCAGGCGAAGGAGGAAAAATTCGGCAAGTTTGGAGAGTTCGGATTAGGAAGAAGAGTGGAGGGAAAGGAGTCTAGTCAGAGGTGGAATGGAGGAGAGAAGGAGAATGAGGGGTTGAGCGAGCAGGCGATGTTTACGAGGTCTCTCACTGTTGGGAGAGAGCCTGTAAAGTTAAAGTCTCGCGGGAGTGAATGGGTTTCAAGAATAATTACAACTCGAGCAGAACTTAATCAGACTCAGACGAGAAACAAAAAAAGTTCGTCTTCTTCTTCTTCTCTCCCTTTGAAGGCTCCCTCTGCTGTCCCGCGAAATTTCGAAAAAAAGGACCGAAAAAAGTCAGATGAGGAGCAGAGTGCTGAGAAGAAGGCGGCGGCTGTAAAGGGGAATTCGAAGGTGGCGAATCTGTATGAGGAGGGGAAAGAAAGGGGGAGGAAAGGAGAGGATGACATTATTGATGTTGACTCTCCTATGGCTGTTTCGCTGCTTGAAAAATCGGAAGGAAAAAATTACAGACTTAGCAGGTCTCAGAATGGGAAGCAGCCGTTGAAAGGAATGCAGAAGGACTTGGATCGCTGGATGGACCTCGTAAAAAGTGAAAATACTTTGAGGAATTCTTCACACACTGGAAAAAGTGGAGTTTCCCACGAAAGCACGATGGAAAATCAAGCTCATTCGTCTCATGCAGGAGCTTCTGAAGTGCAGCTAAACGACATTGAAGAACCGCAAGCGGGTGTGAGAAAGGGAGGGGAGAGAGAGGGAGAGGGAGGGGAAGTTAAATCAACAATGTTGTCGGAGAGTGGTGAGGGGGAGAAGAAGGAGAATGTGGAGGAGGGAGAGGGAGGGGGAGTGGGGAAGGAAGGGGTAAATGGAGAGGAAGAGGAGGCGGGAGAGGGAGAGGGAGAGGGAGAGGAAGATATTGCCCCTCCTTTCGGAGCAGCGGCTCGGGATCGAGGCAGTGGAGAAATCAATGCTCAACTCGAAGTGAAGCGACGAGGGTCCTTCAAGAAAACTGAAGTCCCTAAAACGATCTCTAGGCAGTTTGGAAAACCTCCTCCTCATACGTTCATTCCAAGCCAGTCAAAAGCGATCATTCCTTTGCCACCTGTTCCTGTTGGAACTCATCGACGCTCCTTAAAGGGAGGGGATGAAGACTCTAATGTGAATGGAGGAGAAAGGAGGAAGTCCCCTTCTAGGCGCTACCCGCCGTGGAATGGAGTTGAGGAAAAAAGGAGTTTTTTTGAAGGAGGAGTAGTCACAACTGAGGGTGAGGAGAACTCTCCGCATGTCCTTAAGGTGAGCGTGAAATGGCGCTTGCTTCTGTTCTCGTTATCTGTTTCCATACTGCTCTCCCTGTTTGCAGCATGATGGTGCTTCCATTGTGGATCAACTTTTTGCTTGCTTCAAAAGTCTTCAACTTGCTCTAAAAGATGTCGGAATTCTCAATACTCGATTCTCAATACTCAATTCTCAATACTAGCTGTCGATTGGGCTGCAGTGCCGGAAGTGCGAGGCGCCACTTCTCGTGTTTCTGAAGGCTGTGAGGGAACAGAGCGAGGGGACGTGCAAGCTGCGCTGCGGGCAGTGTTCCTCCACTTCGCAGATGCGTCTAAAGAGACCTGTCTGAAAATGTGAGCGTTTGCAGTTCTGCTTGGACCGACTGCCAAGGTCACTGAATTAAGGTCTAGCCAATGTCTAAGTCAAAGGTTGATTAATAGCTGTTTTATGGTCTCACCAATTTCTGAATAAAGATTTCACCAATGGCTTGTCCAGATCTGACCAATCTGAATGTTGTCAGTGAGCATAGCCCCTTCCGTTTACCCTTGAATTGGTTTTTTCATTTTTGGATGCAGCTGGATGAGCTTTATGATCTGGTTGTGTTTCGACCTTTTTGGGACCAAACGAAGTTGGTGACGAAGTTTCTTGATATAAACTTTATTGGAAAAGGCGTTGAGAAGCAGCAGGGCATGCGTTCCACTCTGTACATTAGCGGGCGGGTGCGGCCCGCAGACCTTCATGGAGAGCAAATCAAAAGCCGGGAGCAGCCGACCTCTCTGGAGGCCTCACATTTCCAGAGCGAAGCTACTCCCCTCTGCAGAGCAGTTTTTTTTGTTTTAAGTTCCGCCCGGGGCGTCACTTAGTGCCATGATGGGGTGGTTTTAGGGTTAGGCTTAGGGTTAGGGTTAGGGCTTTTTAGGGGTTAGAATAGGGGCTAAGGTTTTGAGGTTTTTGAAGGCTGTAAGTTTTTAGGTTGGAAGCAACAAACCGAAGGGCCGGGAGGGTGCTGGCATCGGAGCGTTTTGTAATATTTGGTGCATTATAAAGTATGCGTTCCAAATGCCTTCATGCATATATATTTTTCTATGAATTTCGTCCGCCATATGTTTTTGGGCGTTACGAGAAACATAGAATTGGAGAATGACACATGCGAATGGGAGCTGCATGTCAACTGCATATTGAATTGGGCATGAGGCGGAGGTTTCATTATGAAGGGAGGGGTTTTATATGCTTCTGGCCCCAAAAAGACCCCATTCTCGATTTCCATGGCCTGTGAATGGTGAAAGAACATAGCGAATATTAGCAGAGGCTTTTCATAACCGTGGAAAGGAGGAAAACTGAGTCATCAAGGATATCAACTATTTTGGATCGAACGCTTCGAAGAGCGGCTGCAAGATGGCAAAGACGCAGATTCAAGACGAGTATTGTAAGATCCTGACAATAGTTAAGCAGAAGGGCCCTTTTCTAAAGTTTGCTGCATGTTCAAGCTAATGCAGCTTGCAAGGCACTAAAAGCGCATTAGAAATGCCTTCATCACCGCTTTCATCAACTGCTTCGATAAAGTTAAGGTGATGCAACCTAAAAGGACCACCGACTGACAGACTGATGTTATCTGTAAGCATGCACGAAACGACTAATGACAAGACGGCTCTTCCACTTCAAGCAGGTTGGTGGGTTTGCACCAATGAACCGACCCAGAAAGGAACAGTTTGGAGGAAGTAGAATAGGGTGGTTCTGACGGCCAATGTGGGCCACAGTCTCGTCTCATGGGCATAAGTCTCGCCTTGTTATGTTATGTTTTTTTGTTTATTAAATAGGCAGTGGTTGATAGTGGATCGTGAGTGGGTTACAACTAGTGGCCAACTCCAATGCTGAATCTTTAAGAAAAAGACCTTCATGAATCTTAGCGACAAGGTTGAAATCGACCACTGTCCATCTGCCTCGTCCTTACCTCGATAAACGTCTTACGGCTGCGATTGCGCCACCGCATCCGCCCACAGATCTTGACCGTCCATTGGTATCAAAATGGGAAAGGTTCAAGCGATAACCAGCTCGCCGGCCGGTCGCAGTCGTCCGATGGAGACCGCGCCGCCGGCCTTGCACGGCCATGCAGATGGCGGACTAAGCGAGCCGAGCGATTTGATTGGCGGGCGGTTCCCGATTTGTAGTCCGATGGTTTTAAGGTCGTCGAGGAGTGATGTCTTTTTTTTTCTTTTTGGGGAGGGACGCAACTGCTGGTGGGCTGTCTCCACCTGGCGGACTCTTTTGCGAAGGATTAGGCAGACTTTTTTCTTTACTCGCCATTTCTGATGCAGCTGAATACTTGTCAGCTGCAGCAAGCTTTAGGAGAGCTTTCGTGGTGCTGATGCAAAGGAATTGAGTCTTTCCTCTTCAATGCAAAGACTCTTTCTATTTTTATTTTACTCTCTCTTTGTTATTTAGTTTGGAGTCAATGGCGAAAGGAATTGTACGACTTGGGGTGACTTTGACATTGGCGGGGCTCCTAGTAGGTAGTCTTTATTTAGATTCAGTTGCTTCCTCCACGGTCCAATCCTTCCCCACATCTCAGAACAAAAAGGGGAGCTTTAAGCCCTCTTCCGAGACAACATTGGAGGAGATAAAGAACTGGCGCCTTCTCGAAAGTAGAACAGCCCTTACCCAACAGAACAAGTGGAAGAGAAGGACGCGTCATGACACGGCGGCGAATAATAGTAAGCTTTGGGAATATAATCATCACCAAATACAACTTTGAGCATCAGCAAACTTTGCATCAGGGTTTTCTCTTTAAACACTCTGCCGCACTGTTCAAATCAAGAGAACTCTTTGAAAGTCTGGAACCACAATTTTTTGGCGGTGGACTCATGTCGCATGAGCCTTATGTGAGTTGACGTGGCAGGTGCTGAACTGGGGGATTCAGTCGGGAGTTTTGGGAATTCTTCGCAGGCGAACCTTAGACATTTTTCCAAATTTATTCAATCACGGTCCCCCTCCCCCTGTGCCTCCTGTTCCCACTCTCACTCCCGCTCCTCCTGCCGCTTCCCCTTCCAATCTCACCCCCTCTCCGTCTCCCGATCTCTCTTCTGCTCCCCCTCTAACTCCCACTTCTACTCCATGTGTAAGCATGTGGCCTGACCTGTGCAAGTTCGTGGACGAGCTGCCTATTCCCACCGTAATCGATTTAACAGCCGGAGGTCACCTCACCATGGGAGCTTGGAGGACAACTCACGTAAGTCCCCCATGACCATTTGATAATCTCATGAACTCGGATGCTCTTCGATGTTTGCCGATATCCCTTGTTCTTATACCAATAATGCTGAAATTATGTACTGTTATCCGGGTCTCGTTTTATTACAAAGTGCAGAAGTTTCACCGAGATTTGAATGAGAGCACAGTCTACGCTTTTGGGCCCACATTGGAGGAGGCTACTGTGCCCGGACCAACGATAGCCGTCGAACGAGATACCCCAATCAATGTATTATGGACGAATAATATTACGGATCTTAAGCCCTTTTTCATGATCGATTATACTCTCGTGGTGGCTATGCCTCCGCACCATGGGGTTCCTATAGGTAAAAAAGCACACTCCCAAAGGCTATTTGAACAGTTTAAGGTACAATTTCAGATCAAAAGACATATTTGAACCTTAGTTTGTGAATGAAGATCAATTGCGATTACTTGCCTTGTGACGCTTGAGGTTCTATGGTTTTGCAGTACCACATCTCCATGGAGGCTACATTGCTCCAGAATATGACGGCAATCCTGATGCGTGGTTCACCGCATTTGGAGATACTGGACCTGGGTATGCCACAAACAATTTCACATACTTGAATGCTCAGCAGCCCACAACAATATGGTACCACGACCATACACTCGGAATGACTCGCTTAAACGTATATGCAGGTAACTTGAACATACTCGAATGTCCCTCCTTTCATTGCTTCATTTTCCTATTTAATATCTACTCTCACCCACTCGACATTCAGGTGTTCTTTGCGACAATAGGATTAATCATTGACTGTTACCTTATACTTGTTCCGTCCATGCTTATCGGTGCAGGCCTATTTGGGCTGTATATAATAAGAGACAATGCAACAGAAGGAACGCTGAACTTGCCAGACGGCGAGTACGAGGTACCACTCGTAATTGAAGACAGAAGGGTCGAAATGAACGGCAGCACTGCCTTTCTAACTGGAATTGATCCCAATATTCATCCCTACTGGTTTCCCGGAACTACCGGCAACATCACCACTGTAAACGGTAAAGTAAGCAACGAGAATTGGGTCCATGAGAATTCACCTATTTCATGGCAAAGTATGGCATAAGGTCACACAGTCTGAAGGAGTACTAAGGGACTCTCTCTCTCTCTCGCTCTCTCTCTCTCTCTCTCTCTCTCTCTCTCTCT
>CM074810.1:820669-836196 GCA_037447605.1 Zygnema circumcarinatum
CTCTCTCTCTCTCTCTCTCTCTCTCTCTCTCTCTCTCTCTCTCTGTGTTCATGTGAGCTGCAGGCATGGCCGTATCTCAACGTCTATCGACGAAAATACCGCTTTCGAATGCTCTCCGCTGCCAACGCCCGCTTCTTCAACATCACATTTCTTGCCACTCCGAGCGGATCGAGCTATGGCAATGGCCCTTACACGACCAATGGCACTTTCCCCACCGATGCCATTGTTCTCCCCTTCACTATCATCGCAACCGACGGAGGCTACCTCAGCTCCCCTGTGCCGCTTTCAAGCCTCCTTATGGCGCCTGCAGAACGTTTCCAAATCATTGTCGATTTTTCATACTTGAACATTGATGGAACCGGAGCTTATGACGTCTTTATAGTCAATGATGCTGTAACGCCTTACCCTAACAATCCCTTGAATCCATCACTTCCAGTGGACTCAAACAGCGTTGTGCTGATGAAATTTTTGGTGCAATCCGGTGAAGTATATCCTGGAGGAGACCTCCCCAGCGTCTTGAACACAGAGCTGCCTGCAGTGGACCCCTCCTCTGCCATCCGCGAGCGATTCTTCCCCTTGACGGAGTATTACGACCATGGCAACATCTCCCTGCCGGTGCTGTTCCTTGAAGGGGTCCGCCACTGGGAGGACCCTGTCACCGAAAAGCCTTCAGTTGTAAGTCAGGGCGGGGGGGCGCTATTGAAGGTAGCTGTAGCAACTGTAGGGTTTTTCAGGTTCCTCTGGTTAGGGTTAGGGTTCGGGTTAGGGGTAGGCTGAAGGGTAGGGTTGGGGGGGGTTTGAGAGTTTAGCGTCTGTAGGGTTTTTCAGGTTCCTATGGCTAGAATTAGGGGGTAGGGTGAGGGGTTTTAGGGTTTTAGCATTTGTAGAAGTTTCAGATTTTTGGGCTTCTAGGGTTTTGAGTGTTTTTAGTGTTGGAACCATTCGCACTCACATAACAATCCAAACAAATGTTGAACAAAGATCAAGTCAAGCTAGCAAGTGTCCCTAAGCGACCAAAAACCATGAACCCAACGGCGGTGGTCGCGCCACGTGCAGAACACGACAGAGATCTGGACGTTCGTTAACACCGCCCCCGGCGCGCACCCGATCCACGTGCACCTCGTGCAGCACCGCCTTCTATGGCGGAGAGCGTTCGACGCAGTTTCGTTCGCCGTCGGCAACTGTAGTTTAACGGGCGCATGGAGCAGCCCCAACCCGCTCCTGGCGCCCTGCTGGACGGGGGCCGCCGTTGGGCCTTCGCCCTATGAGGACGGGTGGAAGGACACGAGCGTGAACATGCCGGGGATGGCGACCTCGTATTTAATCAAGTGGACAATGCAGGTAAGGAAAGAAAGGGTGAAAAAAGTGAAATAAAATATGGGGGGAAGGAGGGATTTGGTACATTCTAAGCTTTGTGTCTGCAGCGGAATTGCGAATGTTTCCGCAACATGTTCCAATTGTATGAAGCTGGAGGAGCAGCTTCTAACAGAGCGGGCTGCATCTCCCTCTCCCAATTTTTCTCCCTCTCCCTTTCCCTCTCCTTCTCCCTCTCCATGCAGGACTCGTCCCTGTTCCCGTTCGACGCAACGGGCCTGCCCGGCTACGCGTGGCACTGCCACATTCTGGACCACGAGGACAACGAGATGCTCCGCCCGCTCAAGCTCACTCCCCAGCCGCAGCTCCCTCTGCTCCCTTAGCTCAGCAACGGATCCGAGACCTTAGTTTAAGGGGAGCTGACCAGTGAGCTGGGAAATGATGTTTTTGGGCGTTACGAGCAACATAGACCGTTTAGAATTGGAGAATTGACACATGCGATTAGGAGCGTCATGTCAACTGCATACAGGATCGGACACGAGGCGGAGGTTTCATTATGAGGGAGGGGTTTAATATGCTTCTGTTCAGTCACGATGCCTTAGGCTATATGTGATTGCCTCACATGAAGCTTCTTTTTTAAAGAAGCGGAAAGAGCAAAACCAGCAATTGACACATTTTGGACAATTGTCAATACAAAGTCTGTGTGTCGTCACACTTATTGCCAGCATAGCTGCCTTGTGCAGGAAAGGCCTAAACAAACACCTAATCGAATTTAAACCTAAGATCGACGCGCTGACAATAAAAATAACAGTAACAATAATAAATGCTTAACACCACGCTATAGAGCTCCACTAACAAAACTTTGCAAACCACTCCAAACTAAAACTACAAACTTATTATACAAGGCCAAATTAAGCACACAAATCCACACCAAACTTGCAGTCCACTCAATAAATCTCCTTGTCCTTTACATTGACACAGCGGACCCAGAAAGCAGAGCCGCCACCCCGCCCTCGGGCTGCAATGATCTCTTCGTCCGCATAGAACCAGATGAAGAAAGGGTCCTTTGAACCCTCTTTACCGACACCAATCTCGCGGCCCTCATCCGACTTCTTTCCAATATTGATCTGAATCAGATAAGCACGTCAAAATTAAGCACAATTTTGAGTCACTTGCATTTACAGCATCTTACTGAATGGGACCGAGATGTAATTTGTTTGAAGGCATTTCACTCGAACAAAGTAAAGACTAATATGTGAAAGGATAAGGGAAAGCTCGACAATTGGGACGTAGGATTCACCTCAAAGGGGCCGAGGGGCCCAAGTTTGATGATGAGTTTGTTAAAGGTGAATGGAAGCCGGCGGCCAATCCAGTTCATGGGTCCCTTGAATGTCAGTTGACCCACAGGCCCCAAAAAGACCCCATTCTCGATTTCCATGGCCTGTGAATGGTGAAAGAACATAGTGGATATTAGCAAAAGCTTTTCATAACCGTGGAAAGTAGGAAAACTGAGTCATCAAGGATATCAACTATTGTAGTGCACACAGAAACGGGCAACAGGAACCTTATGTTGCACAAATGCCTGTGAGTAGGGGCAGCTTACCTGAGCATCAAATCGCTGCACCGCCGTAATAGGAAAGTAAGAGCCACCACCTTCACCGCCCTTTGCTGCATCTCGGATCTGCTCTTCACACAGATTGATCACCTTAAGTTTAGTCTTAACCGCCTCTTCTCTGCAAGCCAACTTCACTGGCGTGATACCGCATGCTAACTTAGAATGTTTGCTATGCATCTCTTTCCTTCACATTTCTCGAGATTTTCAACACACTATACTGAAACCAACGAGAATATACAACTTTATCCCCAAGGCGAAGAGGTCAACAAAGAAGATTATATACTATATACATATAATCATATGTATATGGAAACTTTCTAACTCCCAAAACCTCGCTTACAGTTAAGAACATCCTAGAAACAATCAAACCGGCCCAGACTTATCAAGGTCGTTTGCTTATACACTAGTCCATAGAAAATCGTGCGATAAGTTGAAGATGACAGCTTCACCTGTTGTTTATTTTCTGGAAAGCCTTCATGCTAAAAATTCCCAAGACTTTCCAATGGTTACCGTGAACTGGAAGATTCAATCATCGTGTAATACAGTAAAAATATAGTTTTAAAAGCAGTCCCACAACTAGTAGTCTGATGTTCCTTTTGCAGTGAAGGAATAGGTCGTGACCGACGGCTAAAGGTATGAAGCTATCCATATATCTCTTGGCTCATTTTCATGAAGACAAGCCAGCATGCACAATGAGAATGGAAAGAGTTTATTGTCGTCTGGCTGCTTGCAGAAAGTAAGCAAGATGTGAGTCAAGAAGTTGGAAAAAAATGGCTTTCCCTCTTTAAATACACTTTTGCGGAATTAATGAGAATTCTGGTTACCGGAATAGCTGAGAATACTGCATTGTTAACTCAAGCTACTTACATGTTTGGAATTAGCCGTGAAGATAAGCATCCACGTCCTTCCAGGCGAGCTTGTGCCTCCAATTGTTTCAAAAAAGGTGGAAGGATCAAGTTTTGCTTTTTCTAATGCCAGAAGGGCTCGAAACACCTCTTGAGAGTCCACCTTTCTCGTATGTGCGGCTCTCTTTAGGACGGCCACATGCTGCTCTATCGATGACTTTCCTAAACCATCTCCATCGTCTTTCTCAGATTCAACTGTTGCCACGGAAAACAATAAATAGCGAGTGGAGGTTCAGCAAAAAAAAATTAATGGGTTCTATGTTCATCTACTGTAAGCTGAGATCTCTGCTCAGTGAAATGTTTCTTCACTTGCAACATGACGTCCTCTCCAAAAAAGAAAGCGTACCTTTCTCCTCCACCGATAGAGCTGCCCGTGGAGCCAAAGATCGTCTTGCAAATGACGAGTGCCACGCTCGCTGCGATATGGATCGAACGCTTCGAAGAGCGGCTGCAAGATGGCAAAGACGCAGATTCAAGACGAGCATTGTAAGATCCTGACAATAGTTAAGCAGAAGGTCCCTTTTCTAAAGTTTGCTGCATGTTTAAGCTAATGCAGCTTGCAAGGCACTAAAAGCGCATGAGAAATGCCTTCAACATCGCTTTCATCAACTGCTCCGATAAAGTTAAGGTGATGCAACCCAAAACGACCACCGACTGAGAGACTGATGTAAACTGTAAGCATGCTGCAGGTATGCACGAACCGACTAATGAACAGGAAAGGACATGCAACACATTTCATCGTCTCTTCTGTTCTCTTCTCCAACCTTGATCCATAACTCTTGTAATCCATGCGTGTCTCCAAAGCCAAGCCGAGCGCTCTCTTTACCAACTCATCCGCCCATCCACTTCACACTGCATCCCACCAAAAAGCAAGCCACAAATCCTCCTTACCCTGAACAAACCAAAACACATGTCAACCACCAAGCCAGGTGAAAATGATCCAAAAACTTACCATATTCCCCGGCTTCCAGCTGCAAGCTCCGCAACGCCTTCTTCGCCCCTCTCAGCGCCACAGTCCTCAAACCAGCTCCTCCTCCTTGCAAGCCCTCACACTGCCGCCATTCCTCCCTCGCGTTCACCGCTGCAGGAGCAGCGCAGCTTCTGCAGAGCGCCATGGCTTCAACAGCAGCCTGGCCTGGCCTGGTGTTGCTTTGGCCCAGCAGCACACCAATACCAACTCTCCTCTCCTCCTCTCTCCCCCTCTCCTCTTCCTCTCTCCTCCTCTCTCCCTCTCCCTCCCCCTCCCCAGAGGCCGCCGCGGCCCGGCCACACGTGGCCCACCTCGCGAGGCGCCACGTGTTCGCTTCTCGCCCACTCTGCCGAGGACGTACAGGCCGTACGCATGTTGCATGATTCTATGTCCGTGTCACAGTCACGCTTAGCGTGAAACATTAACTAACACTATCACGTTTACTATGGGGCCCCGAGATGTCACGTCGTGTAAAATATCAACTAGCGTTCCTATATGGAATCACGCTACGGGTCCCCTTGAAACTACGTCATATAGCGGGGTTTTGCCCGTCCGCCTCCGCACCTCGCGGCCCCCATAATTCCAAAAGGGGACGTGTCAACGTCGACCGCTAAATAAAAATTCAGTACATTACAATTTTAAAAAATACAGTCAAATTAGTACTAATTCTATAAACGTCTGACAGAGACCAATGACGGGTTGCCAGGTCAGCCGGCTCTAGCTCCGATGGCATCCCTTGCAGGAGGGCGCCACATCCTGCTCAGCTCCTGCCAGGATTAGGGTTTGCTTGGAGCTGCTCTCCTTGCAGCAGGCTGTGCCGCAGACACTTGCAAGAGAAGGAGCCATGGATTCCAGTAGCTATTCCAGCATGGGCCTCGCCGGAGGGCTGGGGGACCTCTCCCTTCTTATGGATTCCAACATCCGCCATTTTCAGTTCTCGGTTCTGTCGTCGTCTGGGGGAGACGCACTTCCGGCCTCTTCTCCGTTGGCAGCTGAGGAGGAGGAGTGTGAAGTGCAGGTGGAGGAAGTTATGGCTGCCGCTCCATGCAGTCCTGCTGCACCCGTTTTTCCGTTTGCTGGAACTGCATCATTATCGTTCGCTCTCTCATCCGCCGTTGCGGCGAATCCTCTTCTCTCAAACCCCATGCTTGCTTTCGGAAAGTCCAAAGGATTTTCTGGCTCTCAGGCCGCAACACAGACAACGGCTGCAGTAAAGACTGCGAAGAAGTCCTCCGGATTCTCGCAAGTTCAATGCAATGCCCCAATCCCTGTCATGGCTGCCTCAAAAGTTGTGGAACAGCAGCAAGATGTTGCGACCGTGGATAAGTTCAAGAAAGCGTTTAAGTCAACATCTGATATTGCAGCTTTTCCAGACCTTTCACGCTTGCCAGGCAGCAATGGCGGCTTCAGGTATTTTGATTCATCCTCTTTTTCTTTTTATTACTTGCTGTATCCGTTTGTTCCTTAAAGAGAATACGTTTCGGGTTTAATTTCTTAAAGGAAAATTTAATCTTGGCCTCGCATTCAGAAATTTCTCACCCGCCTTTCATCGTGCATGCTCTCGATGTAAAGTTAGCTGCCTCTGGAAGAATTTTCTTGAATTGTTCTCATAGCGCTTCTTACTGTTATTTACCGTCGGAAGGTCGTGGTGAGTCTGCAGTGGATTGTGAACATGGGAGCTTTCTGGATTTGGAGTCTGGATTTATAGAGACGGGTTCGTTGTGAGAGTGCTGCTTTCTTAGGAATGGAGTTTTTTTCTTCCTTGGTAAATGAGCTTCTTTCATCCCTTGGGGAATGATTAAGCAAGTGATCTTTTCTCCATCAAGCGTTTCAGAGAGTTCTGCTGGAAGGAGTGGAGTGGATGTTTGGTAAAGTTCTTGAGACTGCTATCTCCAAACTGCAGCTATCAGTCGCAATTAGATGATGTCCCCTTTTTGTCTTGACTGAAGAGCGATGTTGATGTTTTGAAGGCCAACGAAATTGCATTTATTTTGCGCTTTCGACTTCATACTTTGTGGAGCGAATGGCTGCTTGAACTTGTCCAAGGGATGCAAAGTACGAGAATGGAAAAGAAGAACATTTGGTCGAATTCTGTTGGGTTTCTGGTTTAGACTTTCATGGATGGACATTGTGGGGTACTCATGCCTTGTTATCGTTGGTTCTCCATTAATTTTTGAAGTCTGATTGTTGGTTCAATTTATTAGATTCTTGTGCGACTTTGAAACTTTGAGATACCAGTAGTTTGGGCTAATGTGGAGAGCCCGCACTACCGTGAGGATTAAATTAGTAGCATGCTGAATTTAAAAGTTGGTCGCATGAAGTTGCAGTGACCGATAGTCCATTCTGCGAATGTTCTAAGCATGTGACGGCTTTTTGAAAGGTTTTTTGACATTGGGCATTTGAAGATTTGATCTATGGTTTAGACGAGGATTCTTTGTCCGCTACAGTTGTCTCGGAACTTAAGTATGCCGTGGACAATCAAAGAGTCTTAAAGTTTTTTGGCGGTTCAGTCTCTGCAAATTATGGTTGGTAGGGTATGTTGGCGGATCATAATCAGGCAGGATTATCTGTAGTAGATTATTTGTATCTGGAGCCCAGATGCGGCTGGTTGGCTTAGCTTGCCTATGGATATTACCTTATGCATGTGTAGAGCAATTTGAGTATACAAACCTTTTGTGCCATTCTAGAAGTCTGGTGAAAGGCTCACGCATGTTGTTATCCAAAGGATATGGCCAGCTGCCTGTACAAACTGCAACTAATAAATGAGTTGAAGATTGGTGTTCTGCATTGTATATACCTAGTTCTCTTATCTGTGTTTCCTCGTGCTTGACATTACATGATGCACACAGTTGTATCGTTGTGTTTTCCTTCGTCGAGGAAAAGACTTACAGACTACTTCAAATTGCAGCCTCAGGTTTTCTCCTTTGCTGGCATATAGTCACTCACGTATACTTGTCCTGCTTGTCCGGTTGGTTGTTTGCCATGCAGTCCATCAAACTTTGCATCCGGCATGAAGAAGGCCGTAATTATGTGGTTCCGAAACGACCTCCGTGTTCACGATCAAGAGGCCTTGGCTTTTGCCAACAACAGCGCGCTCTCCGTGCTGCCAGTCTACTGCTTTGATCCGAGAGACTATGGTATGTCCATTTTCTGGCCATTTCCTATTCCACTTAACTTTAGGCGTAATCATGTATGTGTCCTTTCGTTTTTATTCACAACATTTGTAGAATAGATTCAGATGGTAGCCATGTTAATCTGGAAGTGCCACACAAACCTTTTTTTTAATGCTGGCTTGTGACCACTACGAAAATCACTAAGGAAATCAATTGTTCTGTTGTTTTTTCTTGTGCATTAATCATCCATTTTAGAATCTCATGTGTTTGGGAAACTCACATTCTATGTCTTGCGTGGGGCAGGCAAGTCCTCTTCTGGTTTTGACAAGACAGGACCTTATCGTGCCAAATTTTTGCTCGAGTGCGTGTCTGATCTGCGAGATAGTCTTCGTGCTCGAGGCAGTGACCTTGTAATCAGAATTGGTCGACCGGAGGAGGTCCTTGTGCAGCTTGCTAAATCCGTCGGTGCAGAAGCCCTGTATGCCCATCAGGAGGTGACCTATGAGGAAGTGCAGGCAGAGAACAAGGTGTTAGCAGCGTTTAAGGCAAGTTGCTCCTTTCTACAGCCCGCTGTCTACTTTCCTCACATCTGGAAGATTGTTAGAGGCCATGTAAAAAAAACGAAAAAGTTTATGTAGATAAACTGCTGTCTGCCTGCCGACAGGTGATCTGTCTGACATGGTTGAGTTATTCAGACAAGAAGAAAGGAAGAGGAAGGCTTTGATTAGTTTTGGCCTATAACCAGGTTCAAGGGAGACGAGGTGGCGGCAAGGTGCTTTTGTGTTGCCTTGGCAACGTAGTGTTTTCTCTCATATGTCCATGAAATGGTTTGAATTACTATTATAGTGGCAGTACTAAGGGGGGGCTTTTATTTCGGCTCTTGTTTTTGCGTTCCTAGCCTGAGAGGGATTGTGGGAAACGTACCTTGTTTATTGACCTATTTTCTGAACCACGGCACGCTTTTCGACCCTGTTGAAGCAGAAAGAAGGAATTGAGACTAAGGTCTTCTGGGGCAGTACCTTGTACCATATTGATGACCTTCCGTTTAAATCACTGGAAGAGATGCCTTCAAATTATGGAGGCTTCAAGGAAATGACTAAGGGTGTCAAGGTGCGGAACTTTCTGACTTATGATTGCATGTGTTCCTGGCAAGTTTTGGTGGCGGGAGCCGAGATAAAGCTATTGAGCTCATGAGCCGATGCTTGCTTTTTGCATCATCCACGAGGATGGAGAGGAGAGAGAGTGGAAAGGAGATAGGAGGGGCATGGAACGGAGCGAAGGAGGGAAGAGGAGAGGAGGAAAGCAAATGAGTCAAAGGTGTAAACTTTGGGTTGTGGAGGTAACTTTGGGTTGTGGAGGTGACAGGTGCGGTCAACGGCAGAAGTGTCTGAGAAGCTCAAGTCACTCCCTACCCAAGGAGGAGTGAAAGCTGGCAACCTTCCTTCTCTGCTCGACCTGGGAATCAGCCAATCGGCCAACACAAACCTGGTTACAATCTGAACCTCTTTTGCTTAGTCGTATCGGCAGGCATCGCACAAAGCAAAGTTTTTGGAACTGATTTTTAAGCAGCCTACAGCAGTAACGGTAGCAGGGTTATAAAATGTCTGCACAATTCAAGCAAATAGACCGGTCTGCTGGAGCACTCAATCTGTGAATGTCCTATTTTTTTGTTTTTTCGCTTTTTACCCTTTTAGCAACTTCGGCACTGAGGTCTGCAGCTTTCTGTCCTCTTTGAGACATTACAGAAAGACGGTGATTTTAATTGGTTTAGTGCATCTTATGGAACCTTATGCATCGCTGTATGTATGCTCAGAAGAAATGTTCAAGTCACGTATAGATGAATTGTTTTCTATGTCTCTGGTCCATTTCTTCTAAACGATACGTGCAGGCTCCATTGGGTCCAAACTTTATTTTTCCCAGAAGGGGGCTGGCTAGAAGCAAAAATCCACCCCCATTGTCTTGCAGTTGATACTTTTGGCATTTGGTTTTAAGTTATACTGCAAATCATGTCTGGGTAGTAGTGTAGTCTCGGTAAACTCTTGACATTTCACTCCTGACACTACACCATCTAGTGCTTATGGCTCTGGGAATTCAGCGAAACTACTCTGACTGTCTGCAACCTGCATGCCTCCCCTGCCACATGTTCTTATCTTGTTCCATCAGATTGTGATATGCTTATTAGAAGAGGTTGCTTCTGACGCTGAGCCTTGTTGATGTCTCCTTGAGTATGCAGGGCAAGGCCATTGGAGGTGCCGCTCTTGTAGGTGGCGAATCGGAGGCTTTGAAGAGATTGAAACGGTTTGTTGCCGAGGCTGCTGCTCAATCGCAGAGGGAGACGGGCAAGAAGGAGGATGGTCTTATGGGTGCAAGCTTCTCCTGCAAAATCTCGCCATGGCTTGCCTCGGGCTGCCTCTCTCCGCGACGAATGTTTCAAGATCTTCAGAGCAGCTCTCGAGGGTAAGTGTGAAAGGTTTAAGGCAAAGACGACTACATCGCTGGTTGTCTTTTAGATTGGAACTTAGATTGGATATGATCTTGTTTATTTTCTTGTTTACCGGTTTGTTCCTTCATGGGTCAACATTCAATAGTTTACATCTGTGAAAGATATACTGTCTTTTGCCTGTCTTTTTGTACTACCAGCTTTTTTCACCGCTTAAACTCATAAAACATCTCATCGTTGTTTTTCTTTGTGTTCAGGCCATCAGCAAGTGTAGACGGAGCCTTGGATGAGAAGTCTGGTATTAACTGGTTGGTCTTTGAGTTAGTGTGGCGTGACTTCTTCAGGTAATGATTTTATTGTACATTATGGACACGTTTCAAATTATCCGAGCTTACCTTGCAACTGACATGCTCACGAAACAAATCTAACAAAGCTGGCTAGTTCTATGTACCAACACTGTCTATGTTGCAACTGCAACTGAGGCCTTTTAAGGCTAGAATTCAAGCATGACGATTCTATCCATTTTTTCAGGCATCTTAATCTTGTTCTTCTTATCGATAGTGCTAATTTTGTTCACATTGATCTGTATTGCAGATTCATCACGAAGAGGTACGGTTCTTCAACACGCAAGGGGGGTGCACCAGCTCCTGCTGTTGCGGGTGCAGCTGTCTGAGGAGGACGGGGCACTGTACAGCTAAAAGCCCAGAGTTTGGTGAGCCCGCAGTCAGCGTGAACTGCTCGTGGAATTGGTGAGACTGTTCTTCGCCATCATTCCTTGAACATCGTAAGTTACTTTACTGCACATCAGCATATAGTCAGCAAATGCTGCACGCCATACCAAAGCACGAAGCCCTCCTACAGGGGTTCCATGGTCAGGGCAGCGGGCTCTAGAAGCCCTTTCAGGAAGCCTATTTGTATTGAACGTCAGCACCTTATGGACCTAGGCCTGTGCCCGTAGTATACCGGGATCCATGCACTAGTTTGGAAACATTGAAGATCTTAAGTTTACAACCGTCAGAGCCCAGCAGAGCAGAAGAAAAGCTGGCAAGGCAACCACTTGGAAGTTGGAGAAAGGAGAGCTCTGAGCCTTGTCCAGAGGATGAATTGGTCTACGCCAAGCTGGCATAGAAACGATGGTTGATTGACATTTGTCGTGAGATAATTTGAGTTAGGGTTTGGAGACGACTGATGGGTCTGATGTCATTTTTTTTCGCCTTTGCCGGGTGTCGTGGTGAAGATGGCCCCCACTTTATTTGACGGTTTTGTGCGGTGGGTTTTTTTTTATTGCTGTTCAGTATGTGAATGCAAGAATAGGCGGTTTCAACGCTGCAAAAATGCGGTGGAAAATGGCCAGTTCTGGATGGCAGCCTTTGACACTTCAGTTGTATGGGGTCTGTTGGAAGGTTGTTTGCTCGTCATATGGAATACCACTGTTTGCATCCAAAGAAACAGGAAAACAAACCGACCTCTCCCTCCCTCCCCCCCCCTCTCGTATTCTTCCCTCCTAGAGGCACGGTGGGAAGGGCATGCCATTGGTGATGTCCCCGGGCGGGCACGGCTTGTCGACGACCTTTCATGCACTCGGTGCCCCCTGGTCTCGTCTTTAAACGTCAACGGTCCTGTTTAGAATGGAGGCCATAGCCTTTAAGTTGCACAGGATCTGTTGGAAAATGTTTGCATCCATAAGACATGGAAAAAAACTAAGACCAAGACTTCACTATATGGGCCGTTAAAAAGGCATAAAGGGGAAACTACTAGGAAAGGTAAAGCACGTCAAGGACACCTCTTTGGAATGCTGACTGCACTCAAAATCTTCCATTTGACAATGAGTGTTTGATTGTTGCATTGAGAAACACGCATGCGAAGCATCCCTTACAACGAAGTAGGGCGCAAGGGGGTGATGTGGCATTGATCTCACGATGGCGATGATGCCATCAAATGTACATGGACAACATCAGCATGGGGGACCACGAGGAACTGGTCGAAAAGGCCCAAGCACAAACGAAGAAAGCTAGGAGCTGAAAGCTACGCCTAGGCTCAACTTCGCAGCCCTCCCTAGAAGCAGCCGCTTCTAGGAAGGAACTAGCGCTAGGGCGGGTATTAAAGACTTTCAAGGTTTTTAGGGTTTAAAAAATCCTAAAATCACGGTACAGTAGGATGCCTTGGCAACCAATGGTTGGACCAATGGTTGATTGGGCTCTCAATGGCTGCAACCGTTGGAATCAACAATGCTCGCCAACCAAAGCCCAGGGTGTCAATTATGTGGAGACAACTTCAGGCTTTTGGATTATTCTTCTCCCCCGTTTTTATTACTTAGGCCCTATTTGCACACCTTTTTTGGCTAGACACACACCTTTTTCGCCGGTCAGACATTTAGGGATTTCCGGGAATCTGGGATTTTTTTGAAGGGTGTGGATCTAGCCAAATAAGGTGTGTAAATGACAGATTCCTATTTTTATGGTACAGTACCAGGTACTGTACCATTCTTCGGTTCACACTTGCAGGATGCGGAACATGGCCCGCCCAATCGCCCTGGACCTGCCGTCCCGCTTCCTCCCATGCCATGCCCTGCCCATCCCCGCACTTGGAACCTCCCCCAGACGACACCGCCCCTCGGTCCGCCTCCCTCCCTCCCTCCGCTAACTAAAGCACAATATCGAATCGGTTGATTCCCCGATCGAAACCTTCTCGAAACGCCGCCAAAAGGACCGAACCTCGATAACGTGTCGGCTGCCGCGCGTGTGACTCGCGTCTCCCATTGGTCGCTTCATCGTCGAAGCCCTGCGATTCGTACAGAGGCGTACATTCACGTCATGCGACTTCCGCCGCATCTCAAGATTCGTATGCTACGGATAGTGTCCCACTTGCCGTACAGCTGTTGCGATTTTTGTCGGAGAATGTCCGAAGGGATGTCTGAAGTCACTTTCGGAAGTGTCTGACAGAGTATGGTATGTACGGGTACCCTTCAAGCAATCTCAAACAGTCCCGTGAATAGGGTAGTGATATTTCCACCCCTTTTTTGGATCCAAACACCCCTTCCCGGCCGGGCAGATTTTAAAAGGGATTAAAAACAGAAAATGCTTTTTTCAGACCTTTTTGGAATCGATACCCACCTTCTTCCGTCGGATGATTTTATTTTTTCTAACCAAGGAAAATGATACCCCGTCACCGCATTTTGAATACTGTATCCCGCCTCCCTGAATTATTTTTTTGAGGGAAAGAAATATCTGCCTGCCCGAATCCGCTCGGAGCGGAAGATCCGTCCGCCACGAGATCGTTCGCGGGTGTCCGTCCTTTACACGTGTGTGTCAATCGCAGCTGTCGATTTCCCTCGCAGATCACACCACTGCAGATCACCGTTCGATCTGCAGCCGGGCTCGATCTTAGCGAATGGAAAGCGCCCACGAGTCCCGTCAAAGCCAAATCGCACCTGCGAGTGCGCGCGTCCTTCGGCCCGAGATCTTGCAAATTGTTAGCTCCCAGCCAATCAACATCTGCCACGTGTTACAATTTTGACGTGGAAAATTTTGATTGGTCGAAGATCTCAATGTACGAAATTTTGGGTTCCTCAAGTTGCGACCGTACGACATTTGTACGGAGAAACTTTTGAGAGGACTTTGGCGGGATACGTGGGCACGTGCCATGCGCTGTGACCGAGCCCGGCTGCCGATCAAATAGTGATCTGCCGTTTGCGATCTGCGAGGGAATCGACGGCTGCGATTGACCGCACGCGTGAAAAAAAACTCAGGTAGGCGGGATATTCAAATGGGTCGACGGGTTATCATTTTCCTTGTTTCGCAGAAATAAAATCTGCTGATGGAGGGTGGTATCGATTCCAAAAAGGTGTGAAAAAAGCATTTTCCGTTTTTAATCCTTTTTGAAATCTGCCCGGCCGGGAAGGGGTGTTTGGATCCAAAAAAGGGGTGGAAATATCACTACCCCGTGAATAAGCTAGGGTAGTGATATTTCCACCCCTTTTTTGGATCCAAACACCCCTTCCCGGCCGGGCAGAGTTCAAAAGGGATTAAAAACAGAAAATGCTTTTTTCACACCTTTTTGGAATCGATACCCACCTTCTTCCGTCGGCTGATTTTATTTTTGCTAACCAAGGAAAATGATACCCCGTCATCGCATTTTGAATACTGTATCCCGCCTGCCTGAATTTTTTTTTTGCGGGAAAGAAATATCTGCCTGCCCGAATCCGCTCGGAGCGGCAGATTCGTCCACCACGTAATGTGTGTCAATCGCAGCTGTCGATTCCCTCGCAGATCACACCACTGCAGATCACCGTTCGATCTGCAGCCGGGCTCGATCTTAGCGAATGGAAAGCGCCCACGAGTCCCGCCAAAGCCGGATCGCACGTGCGAGTGCGCGCGTCTTTCGGCCCGAGATCTCGTCATTGTTAGCTCCCAGCCAATCAACATCCGCCACGTGTTCAATTTTTGACGCAGAAAATTTTGATTGGTTTAAGATCTCAATGTACGATTTTTTGGGTTCCTCAAGTTGCGACCGTACGACATTTGTACGGACAAACGTTTGAGAGGACTTTGGCGGGATACGTGGGCACGTGCCATGCGCTGTGACCGAGCCCGGCTGCAGATCAAATAGTGATCTGCCGTGTTGCGATCTGCGAGGGAATCGACGGCTGCGATTGACCGCACGCGTGAAAAAAAATTCAGGTAGGCGGGATATTCAAATGGGGTGACGGGTTATCATTTTCCTTGTTTCGCAGAAATAAAATCTGCCGATGGAGGGTGGTATCGATTCCAAAAAGGTGTGAAGAAAGCATTTTCCGTTTTTAATCCTTTTTGAACTCTGCCCGGCCGGGAAGGGGTGTTTGGATCCAAAAAAGGGGTGGAAATATCACTACCCATAAGCTATTTACGATATTTAGGGGTTTTCCCGTACAGTATTTGACAAGGCCTGGCCTGCTGATCGCACGGTACTGTACGAGCCGTGCTGTCCGTACAGTTCACTGTCTGTCCACAGTGTGTAACAGTCTCAGGTCCGCTGTCAAGCGACGTTTAATCACGGAATGCCACGTGGATGGTTGGTCCAGTCCCGCGCTCTCTTTTGCGGGAGGAAAGGGAGAGGGAGGGAGGGAGAGGGAGCGAGAGGAGAGAGGGAGAGAGGGAGAGAGGGAGAGGGAGAGGGGAGAGGGGAGAGGGGA
>CM074810.1:836206-854129 GCA_037447605.1 Zygnema circumcarinatum
GGGAGAGAGAGAGAGAGAGAGGGGAGAAAGAGGCAGGGGAAGGTGTCTGGGAGCATCGCGCCATGGGGATGAGGGCGAAGGTGCGCTCCTGGCGCCGGCGCCTCCTGTTCGTAGCAAAATAGTGTCAGAAGACGGGAGAGACGGGAGAGGGGAAGAGTGGCTTGAGGGGACAGAGTGAGCAGAGTTATGTTCAGTTCTAGATTTCAGTTTTTTTCTCTATCGGGCTTGTGTGCTCTCCCTCACTTTCCCTCACTCCGTCTCTCACTCTCTCTATCTTTATTTCCTACTCTCCAAATCTCTCGGCATTGCGATTTTCTTTACCTTATACTGTCTGCTTTTTGCCGCGCTTGCAGGAGCTCGTGGGCAATGTGATTTTCTCCCTGTTGCTTCTGCTGCTGCCTCTGGTAAGACAAACACTCCCACAGCAAACTGTTGCTTATGTTCACGAAATGATTTAGGCGAGGGAGGAAACTGAACGTCTCCATTCCTCATAGGTTTTGAAATCTGGGGGTTTCTTGTTTGATTTTCTTGTAACTTAACTTGTAGCGAGTAGTGAAATGGAGAGTCATATGTGATCAACTTGAATATTGAGCTGTCAAGGAGGACTGTGTGCCCTTAGGCCCGTTGTTCATGATTTTGAAGAAGGCCTTCCCTCAGTTTTTTTAGTTTTGTGTCGAACTGTTTCGAAGCGGAAAGTAAGCGTTTGTTAGAGTTCTGCTTGAAATCTATCAATATGCGCAGCGCAAGCTTATTTTGGAAGTGTGTCTGAATCAGATGAACGTAGCGGCAGCGACGTCCTCTGTCAACGGCGACATGGAGCGGCGAAAGTGCATTGCAGAGCTTCAGGAGGAGTATCGGAAAGTGATTGGAGAGAGTGTTGTTGGAAGGCATGTTTACCTCGTGGACATGGTGTATCATTGGAACATTGGAGATAGCTTAATTGAGGTGAGGGAATACCACCTTTCAAGTCAGCAAGGCTACTAGCATGTGTGAACCCTCTTCGCTGGTGATTGTGGTTTTACTTACATGCACAGCGCTCCTTTCTGTGGTGCAGTATGGCGAGCAATTGTTCTTGAAAGAGTCAGGGACTCCCAATGACATTTTTTGCTCTATGAAACACTGCAATTACAAAAAGATTCTGAAAGAAATGGAACAGCATCCAAAGACAAGTACCATTGCGGTGCATGGAGGGGGAAATTTCGGAGATATATGGCTCCAGCATGGAGTCCACCATCGGAAACTTTTGCGACGTTTCTACAACTATTCAATTGTATTTCTTCCCCAAACTGTTGTCTTCCGTAAGGCTGAAACAGCCAAGTCCTTGGCTGCTGAGTTCAGCAAACATCCCAGAGTGCGTTTGATTGCAAGAGACCTCGAGTCCTTATCTACTTTCCAAAACTACTTTCCAGATATTCCGTCAGCCCTTGCTCCAGATGCAGCCTTTATGATTGGACCTATTGACGCGAGCTGTGCACCCACTCACGATGTTCTCATCATTGCGAGAAAGGACCAGGAAAATCCCGGAACTCGCCGGGTCGGCGAAATGGAGGATGCTTTAGCCGCTCTGCAGGCTCATAACTTGACTTATCTGATTCGTGATTGGCCTTGCGGACATAAACAGGCGAGCTTAATGGCTCATAGTGTAGATGCATCGCAGAAGAGAGCAGGCATTGGTATTAAGTGCTTATGTCAGGGCCGGGTGTTAGTGACCAATCGGCTTCATGGTACAATTTTGGCTACTTTGATGGGCATTCCCCATGTGTTTATGGACAGTAGGTTTCGAAAACTCTCCCGTTTTCAAGCCGCTCACTTTGCATCCCGACCGGCATGTAGTTCTGAGAATATTAAATCAGTTCCTGTGAAAAGCTGGATGGAGGCAGCCAATGGCGCAATAGATTTGTTTCGGAAGACGTTCAGGGAGGAGTAAGCAAGTTTGTGCTGCTAAGATGGGATACCTTTGTGCGATTGTGAAGATAAAAAGTTGATTAACTGCCCAAATCATGAGATGGTACAACGGCTATGGAACTCGGGTTTTCTGAAGGCTTCCGTGCAAGCTGTAGCATGCAAGAATTCGAAGTCAAAGGAGAGCGGATGATGATCTGAAGGTGAGCACTGATTAACTTTCTCTTCTAGATTTGAAGTTTGCCTTGATTTTGTATCTTTGCTTCATTGGAAAAATGCAAACAATTTCTACTCGTGGCTTTACGTAGTCCTTCTGGAAGACAGTGTTGCTAGTTTGGGATGGGAAAGGGGGGGCACGGTCAGAGGGTTTGCTTTAGTCTTGGACCACCAGTCCCTTGTCAATAGGGTGTTTAAAAGTAAGAGACGGTTACACATTTTCCTTTCCCCTCCCCCTCTCCCCCCACTCTTTCCCTCCTCTCTCTTCTCCTGTCTTTCCTCCCTTCGTTCTCCTTCCGTCTTCACTCCTCTCTCACTTTTGCTCCAAAGTGACAGGCTGGGAAAGAGTGGCGAAAATGTCTATGAAGATTTTGGGAAGACTGCTCGCGGGTGCTTGAACTCCTTCGGGAATGTCAAGGGTGTCGAGGAAAGCGACGGCTGTTAAGTGGACGAGAAGCAGGAGCAGAGAATCTCCTTGTAGCGATGGAGAAATTTGATCCAATAGTGGTGATGACAGCGAAGGGCTCCCTTGGCATGAGTCTATACTCGCATGTAGACAGAAGAAAGCTTTGACTATATATCATATTCGTTCTTGTTTCTTGTCTTGTTTGTTTCTAAAGTTGGTGTCAGTTGGATGGTGTCTGTGCGGCTGTCCATTGGATGCTGTCGAAGTAAAGGCTGTGCTGCTACCATCTTTTGCCCATTCACCTTACAATGTGTTGGGCTCGCAAGTGTTATAAGAAGCCCATCTCCCTCGTTTTTTTTGCTCATGGAATTCGAATTACCAGCAGTCTATGTATAGTTGTGTAATTAATTAAGTAATTCCAACTGAATGTCCCCAAAACCATCCCCAAACCACCCGATATATCCCAGTAATTATCCAGATACGATATTCAGTACATATCGAATTACCCCTGATCTCAGTCTCACCAGTTATTTTTTCATATTCCCATACGATATTCAGAACGTATCGACGTATCCCTAATATCGGCACCGGGAGCCTTTCCCGTATTCCGATACGGTATTGATACGTATCGAATCAGCCCTAATCCCAGCCTCGAGTCCTCGACAGCTTTCCCCATATCCCGATACGACCACTGCCGCGAGCTGTGAGCGCGCCACGTGGCCCCCCCCGCCCCGCACGCCGCACGTGCGAGCGGCGTCGCTGGGAGAGAGGGGCGGCCTCGCCCGCACCTCGCCAAGGATGGCGGCCGCGTTCCCCCTCCGCCTCGGCGATCTGAGGGCGCCTGCACCTTCCTTGGAGCCTCCAGGAGGTGCATCGAGGGCCCCCCTTCCGGAGTCTCCCTATGGGGCCTGCCAGCAGTCAAGTGGGGTCTTGCTTGCCCCGGGATATTGTATGATCTGCGTACAATGCGGGGTCGATCTTGGTAAAGTTTGGAGAGGTGGAGGTGGATCTCATGGTGGAGAGGCGGAGGTTAGGGTAGGGAGAGAGGGAGGGAAGAGAGGGAGGAGTGGGTAGCAGGCGGAGAGGGAGTGGGGGAAGGCAAGGAAAGGAAAGGAAAGGAAAGGCCGGGCTTTTGATTGCAGGTAATGGGGTGCTTGGAGGAGGGAGTTATAAGCTTATGTAGGATTAGGGTTAGGGTTAGATACGAGGGAAAGGATGGAGTCTGTGCGTCAGAATGATCGAAGGAATTTTGTTTACGATAATGTAGTGCTGTGCGTGCTTTTTCTTTCGGAAAAAGAAAAAGCACGCTGCTACTCGTAGTCATGAATTTAGCCGGTATTTCATGTGTTTGATCTATTGGTTGTACTGAGTTGAATGTCCTTCATGAATCACGCATAAGAAACGATTGTTGTCTTGTTCGCTGTGAGGAGTCTGTTGCATTACTAGATTGCATACTTGCGTACTACATGGCAGTGACGCTTTGCACGCAAGCACAACACGAGGAGTCATTTGGATCGGAAATTTAGGCTTCCTTCATGCCACCCCGCCTTACAAGCGTCTGCGTGGATGAAAGCATGCCCGAGCACAAAGTTTTGAGTGGGTAGAAGAACACCCACTCAATCGACTTCAGTTTAGGGACACTTAGGGGCTGGTTGCACATCTGTTTCTTAGCACCGTTGTTGTTGATGCTAATTATGAACATCGTCTCTCCTGTTTTCCATATGAAGGATTTTTGTAAAGTATCTTTTAGTTGGCTTCACGTCTTGGAAGATTTTGCGGTAGAGACAGACCGGCAGACAGACGGGCTACCGTTTAGGTTGCCGAGTAGAGTGCTTGCAAGTTGAGTCGGCAAGAGAAAACCGGTTAATAGAGCGACAGTTAACCTGTATCCGGTTCTACTTTTCTGGAATGCTTTATATAGGAGTAGCAATTCATATTTCTAGGCATCAATAGACATGCTGGCGCTGCGCAATACTCCTGGAAAGTTGCACCGTGATGCTTATGATCCTCTTTTACATCTTGACTACATGTAAGGGACTTCCGAGACAGAATGATGCAAACTGAACGTGAGAGGGAAAACTGTCGCGACAACCAGAGGCCAATTTGTTTAGAGATTGGTCGCATTTTTTCACTTTTGATTAATACTAGTATAGGATATGGACTGTTTTTGTGGTGCAGTGTGAAGGCCCAAGCCCAGGCGCTGCTTACTCATGCTGGCAATTGACGATTCTGCTGGCCTTAGCCAACTAATCTGCTAGTGACAAAGGCACATGCGATACAGGCAGAGTTGATTCCTAGAATCAACTGTTGAAGGAAAGGGCCGGAATCGATTTGGTTTGCGCATTCCTGTCTTTGACTTATTTGACTTATTTGATTTACTTCCAAACAGCGCAATCAACCATGATGCTCCTTCCCAGCTGCTCCGTGCTACATCACAGCATTGCGGACTCCGTTGTAGCTGACAGACTAGGGAACAGAGTCGAATGTACATCTGCTCACCAAACCGAAAGAGTACTCTCTAAAGCATATTTACCAGCACCTGCTTCAATGTCGATGTCACGAACGGAGAAGCGAAGGTCGAGCTGCCTTGAAAGTGACTGGTGGAGAGCAAAAATCAGCAGAGTAGTTTCATTGAGGTTGACAAACCATAGGAAATCGTGCACGAGATGTGAAATTGGAGGACAGTACGACGAGACATTCAGTGATGTTGAAAAGGTATACCTCTCTATTGCCTCTAATATGTATGCTACGAATAACCATCTAATATGAAGTAAAAAACCATATAGTTGTTATCCTGCCTGGAACAAGCATGTGTGTGATGGGTGAACTAAGTACACTTTACTGCGTGTGTGAAGTCTGATTATTGTGCATTGATTGGTAAGCCGGTTTGAATCTACGTGCAAAATGCTTCTGTTCGAGAGATATGGGATCAACACATTTTGCAGGTGATGCTTGTGTGTCGCAGCATATGCTAAATTGCTTTACGGTGAAGGCCGTGAGGAGTATACTGGGACAGCTGCAAGAGACCAATCCTCCACAATACCTTTTTTTTTATAAGTATGCTTTTCTTCCGATTTTCCGTCTCTCCTTTGTTGTTCCTTGAAAGGCTGGTAGCTCAGCAGCCTTCTTTGCTTGTTCCGGGCTTCTTCTGTTCTTTTTTCTGACTTCTGAGATGTGAAGGGCAGACGACTGATGCACTTTTTGACTGCATGTGTGATGCAGTTTTGTGGTTGACAATAGACCTCAGGATGGCAAATTGTTTCTCCAAACCCTACTCAAGGTAAGAAGCTGATGTTTGTCCAAGACGCAGCGAATGCACCCAATGTTTAACCTATGACTGAGCTAGCCCTGCATCATGCAATCCGTGTCATGTTATATCTATGATGTGAAAGGTATTCGCGATTGAAGTTGTGTATGCAGGAACATGGATGCTGGACTTTGAGGTTCGTCAGTTTTTACATTCAAACTAAACTATCAGGCTTGTGGATGGTGTGGGGATGCAGGAGAGGCAGGAGCTCGGAGAAAGGGTGATGGTGATGCGGCTGCATCTGTTTAATACATGGATCAAGGTTAATCTCTATCCGTTAATCCTTTCAATAGAGCAGATTTGACTGTACTCACGTCGTATTCTGAACATATGTCCAAATGAATAGTGGGCCTTCCAATGTAGGCAAAAGCACGGGGCACCTGACGTGATGAGTGGCAATTCAACACACCCCTCCTGTAGATGAGGATGTCGGTCTAGGTCTTGCATCTGGATTCAAATTGCGCCTCTCGATGCTTTTGAGTCGAAAGCGAAGAATTAGGTTACAATGGCCTGCTGAACGATTAGGTAACTTTTTCCCCCATTTTTGAGTACTGGAATAACCTAGGTGCGAAATCTACATTCTACACTTTGAATACTACTAAGTATTACTATTCGTTGTGTTGTGGGGCCCTAAGTGCATGTATCGAGTGCTTTGACTAGCCATACCATCCTATTTCCCATATGAGTGCCCTTCTTAACCCGTATCCATACCAAAATTCCTCCAATGTAAGCTAAGCATTCCCCTTTCACTGCACCTTCCTGCTTCTCTGCGCAGAACTACAGCCATGCCGACCTGTATAAAGCCATATCTGACCAGAACTTGGAGCTTCTCCGGGAGCGTCTCGTCCAGACTGTGAAGTTTGCTGACGTGGAGGACTCCGAGAAGCCGCAGCCGCCTCCACCCGCAGCTTGATTCTTGTATAGAGCTCCCTCGTGCCCGGCCTAACTTGATAAAGCAGACATTCTCTGCCGACCGGGTATTATCGCCTTATTAAGAGAATTAGGTCTTGTTAGTGGAGATAGGGCAGACGTCTCCTCAGAAGTTGTTGCTGCAATTGAGCTGAAGGAGACATCAGGAATCCGTCTGAATTGCCCCCTAACAAGTTATGGAAAGCTCTACGCAGCGCTCTGTACAGTGCCCTCCTATCGGCTGCACTCCCCTGCTTTGGTGAGGTAGGCGGGAACCCCTCTGTGGCTTACGAAATTGTATGCCGGAGGGGTCCTTTTAGGTTTGGCTTGATTTCGTGAAGGAGAGGTTGCTTCCGTAGATGCTAGAAGCTGTAGCCGCCCTTTATATGGAAGGTCACATAAAAGCAAATTCCTTGTGTCGTCCTTAGAGCCTCTCTCTCCCCCCACCCTCGCTCTCCCTCTCGCTCCCTCCCTCTATCTCTCTCTCCCTCTCTCTCTCATTCAATTTCGGTTCAAAACACTACAAAAAACGATACACACAGATTTGGCTGTTGTCTTCTTCTTTTTGTATTACCCTCATCAACCGTCAATTGTACTCGCCTCTACCTTAAGGCTCAAAATCTTCTGAAAATCGTGAAGGCTGGTAAGCTTGGAACCCTAAAATCCTTAGGTTTTTTCAAGGTGTAGAACTGTCCAAAGCGTTGACGCTTCCTTGAAGTAACTGACGCCATTAGTGGCTAGAACGTCTTAGAATGCTCGCTCCTCGTCCTTATAGCTTCAGTTTCTCCGCCACTTTTCCAATTAGAACCTCCCTTTCACATTGCCCCAAATATATCGGCCTCCAGAACCTCGATCTCCTATCCTGCCAATCCTTCGATCTCCCTCGTTCCCTGCCTCAAATTCTCTTTCCTGCAATCTCTTCAAACTCTGTCTCCTCGCCGCTTTCAACTTCATTCGGAAAAAAACCTTCTGTTTTAATAAATTCCCAAGGACCCGGCCATGCTTCCACACGATCCTCCCCGAGAGGAGATGTTTCCTCAACAACCACTGTCGATTCCGCCATCTCCGCAATGTTACCGTGCCTCCAAGCAGGCTCCATATTGAAAGCCTCTTGCTCCAGAACTGCTACCTTGTAATCGTAAGTCTCTAATGCAACACAAAGCTCTGACAGCAACTTTTGATAAAGAGGCTGAGATTCGAACCTGCTGTGGAACCTTTTCGAGTTTAGTGAGTTTAATGGCGCCTCTCCTCTCCTCTCTGCGGCAAGCATTGCAGCCGCAGCATTCATAGCTGCTTTTGCCTTTGAACTCGCCTGCTTCTGCCAACAAAACTGTAACCTTTCAGCAGCCGCTGCCCTCGCCTCCGCCATGGTTGCTGCTGCAATCTCCCTGGCAATGCTTGGTGGCCCTTTTTTGACATACGGAATCACAGGTCGCTCATTTTCTGAATCTGCACCTGAATCTGCTTCCGCCAAAGCTGCCTCTGCCTCCTTCTTGGCGGTGCTTGGTGGCTTCTTCCTCACATACTCAATCACGGCCTTTCCATTTCCTGAATCTGAGTGTGCTTTCGTCCTTGCACCCGCCTGCTCTACCTTTTCAGAAGCGGCTGCCTTGGCCTTCACCATGGTTGCCGCTGCAACCTTCCTGCTTATACTTGCTTGCACATTTCTGGGGGGTTGAAGAATAAAATTTTCATATTGTGAACGTAAATCTGAGCCTGCATCTAAAGCCGAAGTGTGGTTTTCTACTTGATCTGCAGTCTACCAGCCATCGTCCATCCCCGATATCAATAAGTTCTGTCTATAAAAAAAAAGGAATCTTGTCAGAATGCAGCGATGTACAAGAGCGTGAGATCTGCAGATATCTACCGTATGTGAAAAAGCAAATTTCTTTACATGGAAATCGCCTCTCTTTGCTCAGGAAGGCGCTCTGGAAGGCCGCTCGGCCGGCGGCACTTGGCGGGAAAAAAAGAATTTTTCTTACCTGCCCGACATCGTCCCTTGCCCCTCCGATTGGCTATCGGGATTTTTTTTAAGAAACCGAATTTTACAAGGTTTTATTTTTTCCAAATTTTCCTTTCCCTATTAGTATTCAAACCGCCGGTTTCTCGCGTTCCTCCAGTTTTTTTTTTTTTTTTTTTTTTTTTTTTTCTCTGAGTTTAGGACCGTTTTTCCTCTCCCCGCATTTTCGGAAACTTTGAGCCATCTCTATGTTCCGATATTTTCCGCGGAGCGACTAATCCAATGGTATTTTCCACGTGGAAATATGCTTCACGTGGCAAATTCTCATTGGTCTAGAGGTGCTCAATTAGGGATGTCACGAAGTCGAGATGAAATAAATGTACGGACAAATCCAACATGGAAAACCAAACGGAACTGGTCACAGCTGAACTGAGAACAACTTTATTGCATAGAAAACGTCACATGTGTGGCTAACAGTTCCACAGTTGACATGGAAACAGAGTTCGCGCACTCCCCAAGCTTCGCCTCTCGCCCTCCCTCTCCTCTCCTCTCTATCTCTCCCTCTCGTCTCCTTCTCCCTCCCTCCAACCTCCCTCCCTCCCTCCCTCCCTCGCCAGCAGAAGCTCGTGGCCGCCATGCCGCCTCCGCTTTTCCGGCTGGCGAGTGGCGCTGAGATTCCCGCGGTTGGGTTTGGAACGGGCACAGCGTGGTTCAATGTTGGCGGCAACGAGGCGAGCAAGCCTCTGAACGACTCGCTCATCGCCAGCATCAAGAGTGCCATAGCGGTTGGATACACTCATCTGGATGGGGCTGAGGTGGGGAGCTTCTCTCCTGCAGGGTAGTGCGCTTCCTGGGCTAAAAAATCATGGAAGATTGAACTCAAGAAGGTTCATTAAACGCAAATTGCTATTGTTTTTTGTAAATAAAGCATTTTCGGCACACAGCGGCTAATAATCGTTTAAGGATGACTTATTTGATTTTTTCAATGTTTCAAGGATTCAGGAGAATTGGGTTCCTTATGCTGGGTTCTGTGATTTGTTGGTCCGTGCATTCGAAATCATTTCCATGAGTTGGAGTTTGCAATTTCTCTATAATTATTTCCTTAGCACTGATTCTATTTTTCCAGAATAATAACAATATGGCGTAACACGCGGAGTAGTGCACTTCCTATTATGCCAATTCCAGGTTCTACCATCATTAAAACAGTGCGCGAGCTTGAAGTGACGGTTCTGACAAGTATTACGAGCCCTCTCTTATAGAGATTTTTTAGTGAATTGCAGATATATGGAACAGAGCGTGAGCTTGGAACAGCAATCAAAGAATCAGGAGTCCCAAGGGATAAGCTTTTTGTAACGTCCAAAGTATGGCCTACCATCGCAGATCCTTTTGAAGCTGCAAAGGCTTCACTCGCACGGCTGCAACTGGACTATGTGGACCTCTTTTTGATTCACGCCCCCTTCTTTTCAGTGGAGACTCATGGCATCGATCTACCGGAAGCTTGGAAGGCTATGGAGAAAGTGCATGAGCAAGGCCTAGCGAAAGCTATCGGAGTATCTAACTTCCGGATCACTGACCTAAAAACGGTTTTGGCCACCGCGAAAGTCAAGCCAGTGGTGAACCAAATCGAGTTCAATCCTTACTTGCAAAGTCCAGATTTAGTCAAGTTCTGCGAGGAAAACGGTATCCTTGTGGAGGCATATGCTCCCCTTTGCCCTATCACCCTGAATCCTGGTGGCCCCTTAGATCCCGTGCTCAGCGACATCAGCCAAAAGTACGGCAAAACTCCAGGCCAAGTGCTTCTGAGGTGGACCAACCAGAAGGGAGTGGTCGCCCTGACTACATCCAGCAAGCCGGTGAGGCAGGCGGAGCTTTTGGCAGTCGATGACTTCAGTTTGACGGAGGAGGAGGTGGCGAGGATCAGCGAGGAGGGAAAGAAAGTTCATTTTCGCAAATATTGGGCCAAGAATTTCAATGATGCCAAGTTGTGAAGGGAAGGGAGGAGGAGGCCCTTCCAGAGCACGTTTTGGGACTTGACTCGAAATAAATTTGAAGAGGAGATGTCGCATTTGTTGAGGTGCAGGTCACGCCCTTTTGGGGAAAGGGACAGGCACCATTGGATTGTAGAATCATGTATAGCAGTGGTAAATTGTAGTGAAGGTAAATTATTTATAAAAAGTTTAGTGTAGCTGGACGTTTTCTCATTTTCATGATTTGCCAAGCGTTTGGAGCTTGTTGACAGAGCGACTTTTAAGACTGACAGACGTGATCAGGTTTGAAGACAAAAGAACACCTTTGACATGTTAGTAGTAGTGAGCCGCAGAGAAATAAATTTCATACATGTGCCGATGCCAATGCCTTCGTTAGAACAAGAGAATTTCATTGAAGCTCCTTTGAATCTACGTCAAATTTTGTGAAGTCACATATCCAATCCTCCCTTACCAGCTCAAAGCGAGGACATCCAAAGGATGCTAACACCATCCGGTCATACGGACGACATATTAAGATCTCAAATTCAGCGCAGACCAAAATTTTAGGAGCAAAAACCGCTCGTCATAACAAAAACATTAAGAGATTATTGTCCTTCCGATCAACACCTTTTCTTTTCCAGCCAACATCTTTTACTTTTTTCTAAAGCACAAGAAATCTACCCGTGCCCTTTCAGATGTACTTCATCCCTGCTAGTCTGACATGCCGCGAGATGAAGTAGTGCATGGCAGCATAGAGGAGCCCCACTGCTGCCACCGCCTTGATGGACCCAATATCCGCCAAAAGGGCCCCGGGGAGGTTCAAGGGACTGATTACCAGTAGTAGGTAGTCCGACTGACGCACATAGTCCCACATGAATTTGTTGAAAGCAACATGGTTCGGAACTGCTAGGGCCAAAAGGGCAAAGTTTTTAAGGGCATAGAAGATGCCACCAGGTTCATGATCCAAAGCCCAACTGCCGTACCATAGATCGTCAAAGAGCCGCCAAGATGCACATGTGACGAGGAAGAGGGATACGGCGAGTGTGAGGGGGAAGTAGCGCTGCCGGTCGGTGAAGGAGGTGAGGAGGTTGGCGTCCTGGTTGAGGAGGAGGAGGATGGGGGCAATGGCGAAAATGGAACGGTCGGAGTTTGCGGTGAGGGAGTTGTTGATGTAGAGAGCGAGGATGAAGGAGAGGATGGTGGAGATGTTGCCAATTACGGGCAGCCAAGCACCTTCTGCGACCATTTTCTTGATTGCAAAGGACTTGATGATATTTGGGCGGCGCTGTGGTACAAGAGGCCACAACTGACATCAGTGGAGGGTTTTATTTAAAGCTGAAAGTGGTCATAGTGAGAAGCAGCCTCATCACTGTGTATCCTTCTGAAAGCACAAGACCAGCATCTCCGCCTTGCAGTCTATGCAAGAAAGCAGAGTTTCAGTGTCCTCCCGCAAAAGTTAGAGAACAAAGATTTCAAGGTACGTGACTACCACGTCAAAACGTCAAGAAACCTTGTCTTTGTTCACAGGCAGGATATCACTCCAGAAGTCTTCCTGAAAGTGAAAGAATCTATACACCTTCAACGATCACAAGGATTGCAGTTTTGCTGGTTTCTGCTCCGTCTGTCATTTCCATTTAGCAAATAATCTGAGACCTAAAAGGGTCAGGATAGGCATACCTGAATATTTCGATGTTTTGGCGCAAAAGGTGAGTGGTTTGGAAGTCCCTTTCCTGGTCCAGCATTGTGCTTGTCCCGGAGAAGGGTGGCCAGCTTAAGCTTCACTATGAGAGCGATGAGCAGTAGGATGGCGCAGTACATTGCAACAAGGGAGTTTTGGGCCTCCTGCATGGGACTCTCCCCTCCTCCTTCCTTTCAGATTCAGCAACAAAAATCAATCCCCAAAGCTATCACCTCTCTCTCTCCATTGCCATTCCTACATGAGCAACAGTCATTGGCTCTTGCTGAACCACACAGTATAAGGAATGATTCTGCACTGTACTTTTTAAGGATTGGCATAAGCTGGGAAAGTTTAGAAAGTTTGGAATAAAAACGTAGCACATTCAATCTCTAAGCAGTCATATGCTCCACCTCACAGTTGGTTTACTGTTTGCCAACGTTCCTCAGCTTTTGTTACTCTTTTTTCTTCTGTATCATGCTAAACAAACATCCCAAACTTACTTAAGTCATTTAAAGTGCATTGAAGATGATTCTCACCGTTACAGCAAGCTCATCGTAATAGTCATAACTGTCCGCTGCTGTCTCCTGATCGATCTTCTTCTTTCCAAGACTGAGTGACCCCCATGCAATTGGTAGCAGTCCGACCAGTCCCGCATACACTCCCGGCAAAACTTTGGGACTCCATGAAGATGGCTGATGAGTGAATACGAGAAAAACTCCGGCACAAGTTGTTCCTAGGATGATGAAGAGGTGAGATATTGGGAACTCTGCAAAGTATTGGACACAGAGGTATATGCCTCCTGCAGCTCCAATTCCAAAAGCATATGCTAACCGAATTGCCGACACCTGCTCCCCCCCAAAAGTGTTCTAGAAGGTGTGAGAGCAAAGCTGGAACAGGCAGAGAGACTTTTCTAGAGGACATTTTCTGAGGAAATTTTGAGTACAGCAACCACTTTCTGCAATGCAAATGTTAGTATGGTTTAATGGGTAGTCTTTTTAATCCCAACCTGTGCGACAGGGAGCGTTGAAGTTGACGCTGCAAGCGTGGCAATGATGACCCCCCAAAGTAGCCATGCTGACCATGATGGGCCATGCACTGTTGACCCATAGATTTCTGCATCATCCGGCTCTGTATCAGGCATGTGCATATCGTCCCATAGGAGATGCCCCCCAACCGGAACAGGAGGTTGCAACGCAATGAAGACGAGGGCTGCTGCAAACACGAGAACAGCCGTTCTCCGAGCAACCTGCACAAGGTGAAAAAACAACTCGATTTGCAATAATTAAAGTCCTTGTGACAGTGTTTCTTCCTCGTGCTTCTTAAGAGAATGTAGAAGTTGGGGCCGTATTCCTTCTTCTGGTAGAGATAAGGTGACCTCAGCTTTTCTGCTATCGTCAATACATTTCGTTTGGCTTGTCTTGTTTGGCCAGAAAGAATGTAGAATCGAGTGAGGTGGAATTCACTCCCCACTTGCAGAAAAATGGCCGACAGAGCAAAGTTTGAGCTTACCGGCACGTGGGGAAAGTGGTAGGTGATGATGGGAAGGCAGGCAGTCACACAGGCGAGCAAAAGAACTCCAAGGAGGAGGCTATGGGAAGGGCGGCGGCCATTCCACCATAGAAGCGCATCAAATAGAGTGTAGCGGCACAGCCATAGGGCAACAGCAACTGTGACCACATGGAACATGCCCTGCCATGGTTTCATTTTTGTTCCTCCCTTCACTTTATCCCTGCACCAGTTCACAATCAGAACAAGGGTCCTCCTCAGGCGAATGATCTTCTCTCCTATGGCCAAACCTCATCGTCAAATGCTGTGCAAAACATGAGGAGGATACCAAAACATGAAGCTATGAAAGTAGGCTCATTCCATGTGAACTTACTTGTAGAAAAACAGAGGCGGTGTGATGGCAAGCATCAACATGACGCTGGCCCATACAATGTTGCTGGAGGATACCAACAGCATTGGCAGCTTAGCAAGGTAAAAGCATGTGCCGATCCAAGCTGCCCAAGGTCCCATTTTCTTATCTGCCTCTAACCGTCGAGCAGCAACACAACCAGCAGCGGTAGTAAGGATCACAAGGTAGCTCGGATATAGCCCCTCCTCATCGTGTCCTAAGTTGTAAAACCGGTTTTCCACTCTGCAGACCGTGGATGTGTCCATTAGCAAAAACTTCAATGATATTCATGGATGAAAGGGTTTCAATCCAGCAGAACTGAGAGCACAAAACTCTAGCTAAGCTTTTCCATATTGTCCAACTTTTTAAGGCTTATCAGCAAGAGAAGGAGGTAGGGCGAATGCTCTCAGACACACACCTGCATACGAGGAAAGCCTGGATGACAAATGCCAAGTCTACTAGCAACTGTGCTTTGGGTAACAGAGTGACCCCAGGAACGAGCAACGCCATAGTGAAGCTGCACAGTAGAAGTGTGCATATGGGCCGAATGTTCATTCCGCCAAGGGAGACTTCCAAAAACCAGAAGTTGTGGAGGATAAACCACGCTGCTGAGAGGGTGGAGGAGAGAAGAAAGATGAAGTAAGCGGCAGGGCTGCCTGTTGAGTAGTACTGAGCCAGATACACTGCTCCAATAGCAGGAGCAGGAATAATCTGCAGGCAGTTAAGAAAGCAGCATAAGGGTCCGTGTTCCTGCTAGAGGATTCTCCGTTCTAAGAATGTCCATGCGGACACTTTGTCAGCTCTAAGCATCGACACTGCCTAGATGGGTACGTCCATGTCTTAATGCCATCATTCTGAATATTGTTAAATTGAGGTTTTGTAAACTTGCATTCTTCCTTCTGCACTTTTTTCACTCGGATTCCTCCCAAGAGCTATGCATTCGCGTAATTCCTATCGACGATTTTGTTTCATAAGATTTGTAACAATCATTAACCTGCCACGCTCTACGATGTAGTTTGAATGCTCAACTCCAAAGACTGCAATCAAAAGTTCACTTTTTAATTCTTCAACTCAACGTACGGTTTTTTTTCATGATGCAGTATGCTCAACTTAATGTAAGCGCATGCTGCTTCCGCGTCTTGACCAAAAGGACACTCACTCTTGAGAACGATGCAATTGTTAAGCTACCAGGCAATAAAACGTGCGCTATAAGGTGCTCAATAAATGAACATTCTTCTACTTCTGCCGTCACCTACTTTTTTAAGTGATTGAACTAGCTGATTTCTTTAAGGATAGAAGCCCCCAACAACGCTGCAATTTACATCCTCGAATTCAGCTTACTAATCACAAGCCCGACACTCAATGGCAGTGACGCAATCGTTGCGACCTAATTTACCATAAAAGTTTTTCAGCAGTTATATTCCTGACGTGCCACAACGCATAGGAGTAGACGAATCTTGCCCTCGTCATGAAAAACGATCAGGTTCCCATTTGAAGAAGAGAGCTTACCTTCCAAGGCATGCCGACCACAATGGACCCTGCGACCGCCGAGACAACCAGCACAGCAGACACCGCTGCCTTTCCAAAAGTTCCCTTTAACAAGCCCAGAACATGTGCCGCTGCTCCAAAACCTCCTCCATAGAGGGCAACAGTCACCAGCATATAGTTAAAGGGTGCTGGTAACTGGATGTAATGGCCGAAAGATGTGAAGATGACCCGGATCTCCAAACATCCCAGCACAACTCCGAGCGCTATTCCACCGTTGACCAACCGCACCTACAAGAGTCAACTTGCACCCACCATCATAAACTACAGGTCATACAATGTAGTTCTCTATAAACATTCAATGTCGAGATCATATAAGGTATGTAGTGAAATTAGGAACTCCTCTCATAGGCTCGACAGCACCGGTGGGGTTTTTTAAAGTGGCTTTTGTCCTTAACGGAAAGAAGTTGGTAGAATACCCCTTCCTCACAAGGTTGAAAAACAGCAGAGTCATGCGGGGAGTGACCTTCTCAATATTGAAAATGTATAAGGAGGAGAATTCGTATAGTTTACGTATAGAAACTAATGCAAGGGCCGGTGACATTCATTACCAGGTAAGCTAACGAATCTGTTTCTAAAAAGGCATGCATGGGAATCCCAAAGGTTGATACGGAGAATCAAATGCTAGTGTTTCGTCTTTCTGGCTCTGTCTGCTTCGTCAATATCATGGTAAAATGGGTTCATCGCATGAAGAGATACTGAAGTTATGAGATGGGATAACGAAACCAGCCAGGGAGAGGCACTATTCAGAGGCACTTACTCTTGAAAAAAATGAGTTCACTGTGACTTGATCTTAATGAACGAACTTGCATTTTACAAAAAGAAATACCGAAGAAGTCCAATTGCAGATACGTGATAAGCCTTGCGTTCCAGAAGTTATTCCACTAAACCTGCTTGCAATGAACCTACATGAGATTAGCTTGTGATAAATCTCACCTGGCGTAGTAGGCGAGGATCCCGATAGATCCACCAAAGAGCTCCTCTGGTGGAGGCAAACAGCTGGAATAGTAATGGTACGAAGAAAAGTAGGAGGTGGTCGCAGATTTCATTAATGGAGTGCAGGACCATTGAATGGTGAATTGCGAAGTGGAAAATAAGAGGTAAAAACAAAAGCACAAGTGTGTGTATGCAGCTCTCCAGTGGGCCCAAGATCGTTACATCTTCTGCGAACTGCCCTCCTAATGATCGATCGCCCTTACTACGAAATGATGAGAGCTGAGGAATTGAGAATAGCCAGTAGAGAGTAAAGAGAATAGGCATGAGATAAAAGGGGGCGTGGGCTATGCCAACAGCTGCAACTACTCCCCATGTTTGTATCGCTGCGCCAGTGAGAGGGCAACACGCAAATAGAATGCGTTCTAGCGCGAGAACAACTGCTGGATGTTCCAACTGCAGCCATTTGAATTGCAGTGAAGTCCACACTCCGCAGAGAAAGATGACATGCATGCTTGTAAGAATCATGAGGCCAGAAAGAAGGGGAGGAATATGCGCAGAGCCGACACCTGTCAAAACTAGGGCAATTCCTGTGGCGAAAAATGTCCCCCAGACGCCCAAAAATGCGCCATTCTTGAGCTGGAGAGCATCAAGAATGTAGGACAACATGAGCCCTGCAACGAGGGTCGCAACGACAGGAGTTCCTCCCGCTCCAAGAAGAACAAGGACGCATGGCAGAAGGGCAATAGCGACCCTTCCATTGTACTGAAATGTGTTTGGTGCATATCTACTCTCCCCGTTCAAGGAACTTGACGTTGCTGGCTCCGGCTGTCCTCCCTGAAAGCTTTGAGAGCGCTGCGGGGAGGCAAAGAGGTGCGCAGCTGAGGGCGGGCTCCGATTGTACATCGCCGCTTGCACTCCTTGGCTGCCTATGGCAAGGGTGTGCTGCCGCCTTTCTCAAAGCCTGAACTCAAGATCCACATTGGAAAGTTTACTGTAAGGCGGGAAATTGCACGAGACTTGGCCTCAAGAGATCTTCAGCAGAAAAGCTGTCGATATGAGAGAGATGGAGGAGAGATGTGCGCGCCATATGCTGCCGGCTGCAGGGAGGGCATCGAAGCTAAGCCGGGGGGAGCGCAGGAGAAGGAGGGGCGGGTGGGGAAGGGGAAGGGCTGCAGCCTGCAGCGCATGGGGGGGGGGGGGGGG